>CAUYPO010050537.1:0-22500 GCA_963574435.1 Cheirogaleus major | reverse complement strand
TGGTGGAAGACGGCGGCCGCCGCGGCGGCGACCGCAGACGGGCTCCGGCCGTAGGGTTGCCCGAAGCCGTACGCTGGGGGCGGCAAGGCGGCCGCGGCTGAGTGAGGAGGCGCCCCCACCCCATCGCTGCTGCCGCCACTGCCGCCGCCGGGCGGCTCCGTGAGGTTATTGTTCAGGGCGGGCCTAGGGCCCGCGTTCCCGTTCGAGTTCTTCAGGTCCGGCTCCGCGCCGGGCCCGCCGCTGCTGCCGGCTCCGCCGCCGCCGCCACCCCCATTGCTCTCGGCCCCGTCCTGCAGCTCCTTTCCCAGCGGCTGCGGCGGCCCCACGGCGGGGCCCTCGCTTTCCTGCCCGGCGGCTGCCTTCATTTCCCCGCGCTCGGCCGCTGCTGCCGCCGCCTCGCCCCCCGCCTCCTCCCGCTGCTGCTGCTCGGCTTTCTTCAGCTCCGAGGGCGGCGGCGGCGGGTTGCCCAGGCTGCTGGCGGCGGCGGGGGCGACCTGCGCGGCCATGATCCCCGCTGTCTCGTCCGCGGAGAGACCCGGCCCTGTCTTCGTCTTCTCCCCCCCTCCCACCCCGCCCCGGGGCCGAGTCCCCCGGGCTGCCCTCCCCACCCGCCCGGGCGGGCCTCGCGGGGCTCCGCTGCTGCGCTGCGCTCGCTCGCTCGCTCCTCTCCCCCCCGCCCCGCCGGCTCAGGCTCCGGGCTGGCGGCGGCGGAGGAGGAGGAGGCGGCGGCGGCCGAGGCGCCGGCGGCTCAGCTGCTCCCGGTTCTGTAGGCTCGGGACCCGGCTCTCCCGGCTCATTCCCCCCAAGCCCTTGCCTGGGAATGAGGGGGGCGGTGGAGGCTCCGCTCCCCAGGGCCTGGCCCCGCTGTGACTCTCCGCTTTCTGCTGCCGGAGAAAGGAGGAGGGAGGGAGGGAGGGAGGGAGGCAAGGGGGAGGGGGCGGGGAGGGAGGGAGCGGGGGGAGGGGGACCCGGGACGGGCGGGCTGGAGGGCGCGCGGCAGCAGCCGGGGCGCCGAGAGGTAGAGTCGGAGCGCGGGCCGGGCCGGGCGCCTTGCCTCCCCTCCCCGGCCGCGGCTCGGGCCGAGGCTGCTGCGCGGCAGCGGGTGGGCGAGCAAGCGGTCGGCGGGACTAAGCGGCTAGAGCGCCCCACTCTCCTCCGAGTCCCCCTCACTCCGACACGAGGCTCAGCACTGCCATTTTACCCAGCGCCGTCGCGGCCGCCTGACAAACCCGGAGTGGAGAGCGGAGCGGGCGCAGGCCGTGGAACGGACTCGCTCCCTTCCCCTCACAAAGGAGGAGGGGAGAGAACGAGCCGCGGCGGCGGCAGGCTCTCAGCCGCTTTCGCTCGGCAGCGCCGCCGCCGACGGCTTCGGAGAAAACCCGGTCCGGAGCTCGCGCCTCTCCGGAGCCTGTGCCGCCTCCCTCAGGCGTCCCTATCCTGGTCTGTCCCCTCCCGGCGGTTTCGAGGGGAGCGGGCAGCGTGAACTTTACCCGCGGCTGCAAAATTGGCCTGAGCCCGAGACTGCGGCCGCCTCGGCCCAGGCCTGACCCCCTGGCGGCGGGCCTGGACTGTTGGCTGCTGCTTAGCACCTCTACAGCACTTTTCTTCTTCAAAGCCTGCTACAAACCCACTCTAAAGACCCAGCAAAAGTGACCTCTGCTTTTCACTCCCTTTGCAAGCCCAAAGGAGTGACTGATCATTGTTCGGACTATCCGTTTTCCCGCTGGCCTGCCCTCATTAGCAGGTCCTCACAAGGCCCTGGGAGCATGAGGTCCTGATTATCCCCATTTTACAGAATTGAAAGGAGAGGGGACGGGACTGCCTATCACTTAAAGTCAGAGGGCAGAGGAGGGTGGCTTTAAAAAGAAGTGGAGGGGGCGGGTATATACATACATAATGAGTGAGAAGTGCACCGTCTGAGGGATGGTCACGCTTGAAGCTCAGAATTGTGGGGGGAGGGGGGGCAAGGGCATTATTTGAAACCCAAAAATTTGTACCCCCGTAATTTGCTGAAATAAATAAAAAAAACTTCAGCTGATTCTTTAAAATTATCAAACTATAACATGTGCTACTAATTATACATAAATGATTCTAATACATGAATAAGGAAAAAATATTCAAGCATTTCAGAAGTACCTCTCTCCTTTTCTCCAAATTTGGGCTTATGTCACAGAGATAGCAACTTTAAAATATTTCTAATATTTCTTTTGTGTTTGACCATTGTAATGTTAAAAATAACATATTCTCACCTTTATGATTTTATGATGCTGAGGAATTCACTGCACTTATATTACATCCATGCTTCTTTCCCTACCTGATTTTACTAGGTGTATATTTTTAAATTATTCTTTAAGTTATATTTATAACTTTAGATGCTATGCTTGAATGCGCATTTCTCAATTCATCATTTTGACTCTGTATTACGTATCATGAGTAAATTATCATAGCATGCCTACACTCCTCTCCACTGCTCCTTTTCCTTTTTTTGTCAGCTCTGCCATTGCTTTTATGGGGTCACCATATTAGTCATTTGTATTCTAATCTTTAAATCAAGTGTTCTATGGGATGAGTCAAAAAATAAAAACCAATGAAAACCTCTTTAAAGTTTATGGTTATACTATTATCATTCACTGCAGATTTTTCATTTTATCATTAGAATACATCATTGCTTTCAATGTCTTTTAATTTACACTCATTTGCAAAGAAAATCCCTTACCTTACAACATAAGGACTTTTTATAACAGCAAGGGTAATGCAAACTCCTTAATGTTTGAGGTCAGAATTCTAATTGAGAAAGAGTTTTGTACACATTACACATAAATAAAACATACTTTGAGAATTGAATTCTAAATTTATATAATCAATAAAAACTGTGAATATATCTTTCCAAAGGTGTTTTAGTAGTAAGGAAGAAACGAATCATTGAGTTAAGGTTTTGATTTACTCTTTCTGGAAGTGAAATAACAGATGGCTTTACAATGCCCATTGTTGTTTTCTAAAGTAGTAACTTGAATAGGGTACAGGAGGGTCTGGAGTTTGTGTGCATGTGTGTATGTGTGTGTCTTTCACCTGTTCAGGCTGCTATAACTAAAACACCATAGACTAGGTAGCTTAAATAATAAATATTTCTTTCTTACAGTTCTGGAAGCTGAAAGTCCAAGATCAGTGTGTTGGAGTAAGAGACTAGGAGGCAGGGCTGAGACTGGATACAGGGACTTGAAGATTGGATGCAGGTGTTAAAGTAAACAAACTTCAAGCAGAAGCTACTTAATAACTAGACGGGCTAATAACCACAGTCAAGAACTAGCTTCAACTGGCTTATCAGCTATCTTTGTCACCTTACATGAACTTTAGCTAATTATAATATCATTTACATTGTGATTTTAAAATTCTCCACCCTTGAAATCACCATGATAGTTTGGAGATAATCATATAAAGTAGACAAATGGGAGGGAAACCTATTCTAGAATTACTACCCAAATTCTTAGTAAAAGCCAACCCCTTAGCCTTGAATATTCCTCCTTTCAATTAGTAAGTCTTCAATAGTCCAAAAGCCACTTCCTCCTGGTGCACCTGTTGTTTTCAGGCCTGCCTACTCTCTCTTTTTCTTAAGCATGTACTATCACTTTCAATTTTAAAAAGCTGCTTGTTTGGCTTACGTGGTGAGTCCTGAAGTTCTTTCCTCAATGATCACCAAGAACTTGGAAAAACCTCCACTTGGAGGCTGCTAACAAAGGCACCAGCAGATTCAGTGTCTGGTAGGGGTTTGCTTTGGGGTTCATACCTGGCTTTCTTCTCACTATGTCTTCACGTGGCAGAAAGGAGACAGAGAGCTCTCTGGGGTCTCTTTTATAAAGACACTAATCCCATTCATGAGACTCTGCCCTTATAACCTAATCACTTCCCAAAGATCTAGCTTCTTAATACCATCACCATGGGGGATAGAATTTCAACTTAAGAATTTGGGGAAAGGGACATAATTATTCAGTCCATAACTGTATGTGTGGTTGGGGTTGGGTGCCGGGGTCTATATGTTTGTGTGCATGTTTAAAGACAAGATTAGGACTAAGATTAGTTTCGGTTTCAATCAGTAGATGGTGGGGACCTAAGAGTTATCAATCATTGAGAAGATTGTTGTTACTTAAGATACATTCTATCTATGAAAATAAATTTTGGTTCCAAGGACTGTATTCTCAGTAATTAGGTAACATAGTATGGTGATAAGAATAGGTTATTATTATGGCAACTAGGTATTTTCAAAATAAAATATATTTATTCTCTATTTATATCAAAATGTAAAAGTTTTATTTTTCTGATTAAAGTCATTGTGTCAAGACTTGATTTTTTTTCATATGAGTAACAATTTTTTTAGTAGCTTTTATTAAATATGCCATTGTTTCACTCATCATCAGTCATGACATTATTTAAAATAGTTAAGTTTTCATGCTTTGGTGGATCTATTACTAAACACATTGTTATCAAACTCAATTCTATTCTATTTTATTCTTGCCTATCATATCCCATCTTATCTTGTGGTCATTGTAACATATCTTATCCAATCCTATACTATGCCAGTCTACCTTAGCCTTTGCCATTCTAATGTTGTCTTTTTGTCACTGAGCCAATACTAACTAAATTATTTCTAAATTACTGTATTTTTATAATAATTCCAACTCTTCTGTTGTTTTTTTCAATCAGAATTATCTTAGCTATTCTCGGTCTCTATTTTTCCATATACCCGTTTTAACCATCTTTCTCAGTTCCTTAAAACTCTATGCTAATTAGCATTATATTGAATTTAAAGATTAATTTGAAGAGAAGTTGCATCCTTAATATTCTGAGCTTTACTATTCATAAACTCTTCATTTATATCTCTTCACTTAATTACTTCTTCATTAAAGTCTTTCAATTAAAATTTTATTTTTTTTCTAGAGTTTTTATCCATATTTGTTAGATACAGTTCTATGTGAATTTTATACTGTGGCAAAATTAAAATTATCTTTAAAAAATTATATTTTAAAATAGAAATGATTTATAGAAATGACATCCAGGAATCTTAGTGTACAATATTATTTATTCCAATAATTTTTCTATAGAGCCTATTGGATGTTCTATATAATGGTATACTTATATACCATTACATTATATATACTTATATACTTATATACCATATATAGATGTTCTATGTAATGGTATACTTATATACTTTCTTTTTTCCAAATCTTTGTATTCATGCCATTTTTTATTTTCAAATAATCGATTGTTACCTCCAGTGTACATATTGTATATAAAACATGATGGTTAAAATTTATATTTACTTTCAGATTTTAAATAGTGGATTATGATTTTCACTGTGAAGTGGTATTTATACCATTATGTCATTGGTGTTTTTTTTTTGTTTGTTTGTTTTATTTATTTGTTTTATTTTTTAGGTATTCTATCTCAGGTTAGAGAAGGAGGATGGTCCCTTATTTTTACATTTATTTTTCCTACTCATTTGTTAGCCATTGGCGTTCAGTTTTATGAAATTCCTGGCTTAAAAATGACTTTGGCTTTTTAGTTTTACTTCCCTAATGAATTCAGTTTGAGTATTTTGCTTTAGGCACTTACCTCTATATTCACAAGTGTGATTGAATTTTTCCTTTCTATCTTAGTTTCTAGAACAAAGTTACACAATGTGTGATGTGTGACCTCGTGCTGGTTTTGAACTGTTTTTGACTGGATCACAACAAAATAAAGACCTTGAGCCAGAATATAAATCAACTACATCACCAAGCATGCCAATTTTAGTGCAGTTGACATTTTTTTTTTCTTTTTCTTTGAAGCAAGACTTTCTCAGTAGAGGAAGCAATGCATTGATTTACATTCTAATATAAACTCATCTCATTGCTGATCAGTAACAAAAACTGATTGGCTATTTTGAGTAGCATTATTCCAGGATATACTATCGACAAAAATGAATTGGTTAACAAATTTCTTCTACTTTCCGTAAGTGTTTTTGTTTGTTTGTTTGTTTGTTTGATTGCTTTTTGAGACAGGGTCTTGTGCTGTTGCCCGGGCTAGAGTGCAGTGGTATTACTGCAACCTCAAACTCCTGGTCTCAAGGAATCCTCCTGCCTTAGCCTCCTGAGTACCTAGGACTACAGGGGTGTGCCACCAACACTGACTGTTTTTTGTAGAGATGGCGACTCACTATGTTATCCAAGCTGATCTCAAAGTCCTGGGTTTAAGTGATCCTCATGCCTCAGCTTTCCCAAAAGCTGAAATTACAGGCATGAGCCACCATGCCCAGCATTAGAGTTTTAGAAAGTATAATTATCAGTTTCTTGAAATTTTGACAATTACACATTAAAATCACTATTGTTTTCTGTCTTTTTCTTAAGAGTGTGTTTTTGTTGAGGATAGATTTTAAACTTCTGATGGAATATTTTAATAGTTATTATTATATTAACATTTTTAACATTTTATTCTTCTGTTAATGTTGTTAAATTATCCTTTCTTGGTAATTTTTCCATATAAGCTTAACATTGATTTTGAATAAAGATATTGATTTATTTTTATATCACTTTTATTCTCCTCTATATCCCTAGTGTGATGGGTAATTTTATGTGTCAACTTGACTGGGTTAAGGGATGCCCAGATACCTGGTAAAACATTATTTCTGGATGTGTGTGTGTGTGAGGAGGGTGTTTCCAGGAGAGATTAGCATTTGAATTGGTCGACTGAGTAAAGAAGATTGAAGATCATCAGTCGCCAATGTGATGGGCATCATCCAAATTGTGGAGAGCCAATTAGAACTAAAATGCAGAGAAAGGGCAAATTTTTACCTTGTCTTCTTGAGCTGGAAAGTCTATTTCCTCCTGCCCTTTGGTATCAGACCTCCTAGTTGTTGGGCCTTTAGAGTCAGATTTATATGAGCAGCCCCCTGGTTTTCAGGACTTGAAACTTTGACTGATGTCCACCACTGGCTTTCCAGCTTGCCGATGGCACATCATGGTACTTCTAAGCCTCTGTATTCTGTATGCCAACTCCTATAACAGATCTCCTCTTATGTATCTATACGTATCCTATTGATTCTGTTTTTCTGGAGAACCCTGACTAATACACCTGGTGATGTCTCCTTTTTCTGAACCCAATGATGTTCAATAGCAGCATTTTTTTTCCAAAATAGTCTTGGCAGAGGCATGTTTCTTTTATTTGGTTTTACAAAGAAGCTACCTTTATTTGTTCTATTTAAAAAGAATCTATTTAATTACCTTCCACTCTTATCTCATTTTCATTTTTTCTTTATTTTATTTTGTTTCTCTTTATTTTATTTTATTTTTCTTTATTTTATTTTATTTTTAGAGACAGCCTTGTTCTGTTGCCTTGTTCAGTAGCGTGATCATAGCTCACCGAAACCTAAGACTCCTGAGCTCAAGCAATCCACTCACCTCAGCCTCTCCAGTAACTGGGACTACAGGCATATGCCACCATGCCCAGCTATGTTTTTATTTCTTAAGTTGATTGCTTAAGTATTTAATTTTAAAAGTTTTCATTTCTAATATGAATTTAATCTGTAATTTTTTTCCTATAACACCTAACATTTTACATAGATACTAAAACACAATTTAGAATATATAAATACCTGCATCCTCTACTAAAATTATTGAATAATTTCAAAGAATTTAAAATTTTTATCCCCATAACTTTTAAATTTGTTATCTAGCACTTTAGAATTCTTTTATTTTTAATTCAAATTTTTTATTATAGCTGTTTTTAAATCATACTTTTGTGTTTAGCTACATTTACTAATTTTCTTGGTGATTATTCCTTCTATTTCATCTTTACCCTTCTGAATACAATTTTCTTTCTCCTGAAAGCTGTCTTTCAAATTTGTCTGATATTTGAGTTTTATCTCTCAGAAAATGTCTTTATTCTGAATTTTTTAAAAAATAACACTTTAGCTATGTATAAAATTGTACATTTTTCATTTATTTTCTCATGATTGAAAAGGTATTATTTCATTCTCTTCTGAAAATGTCAAAAGCCCACTATTTGTCCTGGTAATATTTCCTTTCTCTCTGGCTGTGTTTACAACCTTCTTGATATCTTCTGTGCTTTATAATTTTAGTACCATGTATTGAAAAGTAGGTTTTTCTCATTGTCTTTATTTGGCATCTTTTGGAATCTTTGTTTCTCTCCAAATGGAATTAGTTTAATGACTTATAACCTTGGTTATACATCTAAAGTATGTTTACTCTATTTTATTCAACTTATTTTGGTGCTTTTATTGAGATATTTTCAGGATATCTAATCTACGTTTCTTTAGTTTCTTACACTAAATCTTATACTAAACATTAGTTTCTTACACTAAATTTAAGCCTAAAAATTGTTTGTGTATAAAGAATATATAAAATGGTACTGTAACAAAACCAAGTAAGAAAAAGTCATGCTCTAAAAGCTAAAATAGAGGAGAAAAAATTAACAAATGTACAATAGGCAGTTGAGAAATCAAGCACGTATATCTCCAAGAAGACAATACCTTCAATTGGACATAATACAGTTCAGAAAGACAATTTGGTAATGAAATTTTACCTTCATTTTATGAGAAATAAATAAAAACATATTTGACTCTATCATTTGCAATGAAGAGGAACCTATTAATTATTGAATAGAATATGAATCTAGCATAATCTTTACTCAAAATTAAGTATCTGCCCTAAACTGAAAGAGAAAGTAGAATACCTCTTAACAGACAGGATTCTCTGAAGCATTTCTGGGGCAGCAAACAAGAAAATTCTAGGAGAGAACAAAAAACCTTTCAGTGTATAATATCTATTACTTAGTTTCCCAAAGATATTTTAAGCCTTTTCTCTTTTATTAATTACCATAATAATAAGAGGATAAATATTTAAGAACATTTCAAATGCATTGTTCCTACCCAAAACATGCCTTTTTATTATTATTAACTCAACAATTACCTTTCTGAAGGCATTTAGTGAACATTATGTCATTGTTGATTTCCTGTGCTGAGGCATCATGCTGACTCACATAGGTGGAGAGGAGGTATCACACCAGGAGGTGTCAGCCTCTGGGATTTGAGAAGACATGATATTCTTAACAAGCCATAGCAAATAATTTTCTTAATGTAAAATACCTTGTATTAGTTTTTCCTATATGACTCTTCTGAAAATAATTTCAAAAGCCTCACTGAAAATCTTACAACTGGGGCTGAAAGGGAATAGTTGGGATGAAAATGGACATATTTTATCATCATATTTAGGAAAATTTATGGCATTACATGTTATAAATAATTTTGAGCATATGTAAAAATTCTAATTAAAAGCTGACATATCTTCACAAAAATCATTTAATATGGTGAATTTTCAAAAGTGAGTAGTCAGGATTTTGTGAGTATTTTGTATTAAAAATGTAAAATTATTTGTGGAAGTAGTATAAGGTTAAGTATGGGGTTTGAATTTGAATAATAGAATTAAGAATAATTAAGAAGAGAGGAAAGGGAATGGAATGACATAAGAGAACTAAATCGTTATCTCTTATACTGAATGTCAATGAAAAATATCAACAGAAAATATCTAAATTGTATCAGTATCTAATGAATATAAATCATGAAGTAGCAGTATATACTTGATAGTGAATATTTAGAGCAAAACAGAATAAGTGTTGACAAATGAAAAAGTGTGTTTGCCTCTAAGATGAACTATGGTTGATGCAACAGCCAGGTGAATGATTCTCATTAAATCTTGTAGATGCATTGGCTTTCTTTTCCTTTTTTTGAAAATCATGCTTATATATTATTATGGAAAACCATTAATAAGGTTGGTGATACTTGCCTTAGGGTCCTGCTTGGTATAAAAGACAGCCTTTGTTAACTTGGGGTTTTTGAGAAAGAAATTCAGTAGGAATTTGTTAATCAAGATAATCACTTTTCTTTTTCAATATTAGCCTGAATAAAGATTTTTTTCCTCTTGGGTAGGGGAGGTATGTAATTATTTCTGTGGTAAAGTATGTGCTACGTAAAGAGCTATGAGTCTTTCCAGACAGAGTTCCTTCTGGGCCATTCTTTACCCAGTTTTGTTTATTGTGGTCATCATAAGCTTTGCTGCAATAAATTGGTAAATTTCACTCAATGTAGTTGTCTACATTAAATAATAAATGAAGACCTTCTTTAACTCAGAACTTGTATAATACACATATTATATGTCATACATAAGTATGTATGTGTATATACACACATATATACATAAATGTCTATTTTTATATTTTTCCATAGACACTCTAGCAGAAATATAGCATTTCTATAAAGTCACACTATATGCTCCTAATAAGAACTTCCACTAATTCTGTTTTATTATTTTTTTCTTTATGATTTCCCTAGGGATCTACAATGACACCTTTATCCCATATAATTTGGAGCCTAAATCGTCCTTCTAGATTATGTTGCAAAGCATTTTTCACACTTTGAGGCTACCACCCATTTGGTTAGAAATCAAACACTTAGGTTAAAATTAGATAACTATGATGATATTTCCAGTTACTGATTGCTGTATAACAAACTACCCCCAAAATGAAGTAGCTTAAAACAATAACTATTTTAATATAATTCATTAAGAATTAAAGGAGAGTTCAGCTGAGTAATTATTCTGCTCTCATGATGTCACTCAGTGGTAGCTAGTGTAGGGCTGGTCTGCAGAGTCGCATGTCTGGCACCTGGTGGGGATAGCTAAAAAGCTAGACTCAGTTCACACTGTTGACTTACATGTGGGCTTTCCAACATGGTGCTCTCATGGTAGCTGAACTTCTTTCATGGTTGTTGGCTTCACCAAAAGCATGCATCACAGGAGGTCATGGTGGAAGCTAAAAGTATTTTTTTGCCTTGGAAATCCTGGAATATTACTTCACCATATTCCATTTGTCAAGCTAATGAATTAGTCCAACCTTGATTCAAAGGGAGGTGGATTTTTCCCTTCTTTCTCTGTGGAAGGAATAGCAAAGAATTTGTAGCCATCTTTTATGGACTACAATAATGTTGCAAAATTAATTTTTCATATCACTATTCTACATAGGGATCCTGGTCAATGTATACATGAGAAGTTGTAAAGGCCATGAGAACCAGTGCTTCTAAATTTTAAAATTTTTAAATATAAAAATCAAACAGACCAGCTACTCACTTATCATTCCCCACCCACTTTTTCAGCTTTTCAACTTGTATCCCTGTTAAAATCATGTGCTTATTAAACTTGAAAATGTAAGGCTGTGAATGTGTATTTCACACATTTATTTTTATTCTGATATTCCAAACATTTCCCTACAGAAAGTTTAAGAATTGATCTTAAAAAAAGTTAAACATAAGTAAATCTAAAATATACATCTGTGAAAGATACTAAACAACTGAAAATTTTTCACTGGGCAAATCAAAAGTTTATCCTCCTCACTCTTCTCCACTCTATTTGGTAAACCCAAATTAATCAAGAAACAACAGCTAAACTGAGACTCTAGGCTTGATGTCTTTGCAGCAAACAACTGTGGCAAACAACATCTGTTTCCTCCTATCTTCTGAGCATTTTAATAGTGAATGGCACTGAGCTAGGTACTTTTTAATGCATATATAATGTAATATTTATTTTCTATTTTAACATCAAAACTAGATGTGGATTTGTAATAATATTGTGTAAATAAGATCCAATTTAGACCTGGATAGTCTTTCTCAGAGTTCTCATTTTGCAGATACTGTAATGAAGAACTATAGAATAGGGGGCATTGAGACATAATATCATGTAACCATTTGATGGAGTAGAACATTGTTATTGCCCTAAAGTAAAACATTATTTATATTAATTATTATATTAGTTGTTTATTGCTGCATAACAAGTTATCCATAATTTGGCAGGTTAAAAAATCACACATGTATTATTTCATGGGTTCTGTGGATCAGGAATCTGAGTATGCCTTACATGGGCCTTTGGGTTCAAGGTCTCCCACATGGCTTCAATCAAGATTTCAGTTGCTGTAGTCATCTCAAGCTTCTACGGAGGTAGGATCCACTTCCACACTTTCTCATTGATTGTTGCTTCATTGGGTGTTGGTAGGATTTGGTGTCTCTAAGGCTGTTGAATTTAGAGAAGACCTTAATTCCTTGCTGGCTGTTAATGGAAGCTGCTCTCATTTCCTTGCCATCTGGCCCTTTTCACAGGACAGCCCATACAAAACACAGCAGCTGAATTCATCACTACAAGCCAGAGAGGCTCCCAAAAGACAGAAGTCACAGTCTTTTATAATTTAATATCAGGGTGGCATCACATTACTTTTATTGTATTCTGTTCCTTAGAAGCAAGGCGCTAGATCCAGCCCATAATGAATGGGACATTACCCAAGGGTACAAACACTCAGAGGTAGGCATAACTGGGAGCCATTTGAGTAGCTTTTGATCACAATTAGGTACATATTCAAAATTTTAAATATAATTTCTCTAAGGAAAATGTACCTTCAACTTTTTCATGCTTAAGATCATTTCCTGTCATCAATGCTGACATATTTGTACTATGATCTATCTTAAATATTTCAATGGATGAATGTAAGAGTGTGATTTTTGTTTTTGTTTTGTTTTGTTTTGGTTGTTCTTTACTTCAAAAATACCAAAGCTAACTGAATCATGCCTTCTGTATTACGATCGGCTTATAAAAATTGCAAAACCACTTGGAAAATATTTTTAAATTCATGCAAAATTAGATAAAATGGAGCTGTTACCTTGAATTCTAAATTTACGTGCATTCATATCTCATAAAGCACAGGAGTTCTTTAAATTTATCAAGTGTTATATCTGGCATGAGCAGAAAATGTATAAATATGGTTGCAGAGAAGGATACACATATGGAGACTTAACTAAGTTGAAGCAACTAAGTGAAAGGCAAATTCTATAACATGATTGCTCCATTTAGTAAAATTAGCATGAGGAAAAGTTAAAATATAATTTAAAATTTTTATAATTATATGGAATACAGAAATTCCTGCTTCTATTAATATGATTTTATTAATTCTATAAGATATACTGACAATAAAGTAGTGCATGAGTTGGAGAAGAAATTCCCTGGTTATATACATATAAGTGATGGTTTTTGCAAAAACATGGTTGATATGGCTAGCTGTCTTAGTGGCATTTCAAATAATATTATATTTATTATGTTTTCTACTAGTCTCCTTTCACTTTGCAAAAACAAATTCTATGGTACTCTTTAGTAGACATGTAGATGACATTAGGATATATAAACCCTGATGGAAACTTTTACAATTTAAAGATTATATTTTTATGTATAGTATTATATACAAATTAAAGTGTATATTATGTATATTATATTGTGTATAATACACACTTTAATAATATTATTAAAGTATTAAATCATACCTTAAACATTTATAGAGATTTACATATCCACGAATCTCATGTACTTTAAAGAAGTTAAAGATTTTTATATAAAATCTGATCTATTTTCTTATACTTTTAGTAACTTATTATAGACTTACTTTTTTTCTTATACTTTTTCATCTTTGGCATTGTGTTATTCATTCTTGTGCTTCCAGGGATGTGGCCACTTTATCTGGGAGGTTGCCTTCCTACATTTTAACACATCCCAGGTAAACCGAAATGCTATTCAAAGGATAGAATTTCTGATGAAATTCTTCATGGCAATTGGGAATGGAAATTTTATATGGAGGAAATGAAAAATGCCCTAGGTCTACATGTAAATTAATTAGCCAGTAAGAACATTGCCATAAGGCTTCTAAAGATTATGTCCTTTATTTACATAGGTCTATTTTATTCATGTAGCATTCAAAAGATTAACACTAGAAAAAAAAATGTGTATTAAAAACAAGCAGGGTCTTTACCTTGTTTAGAACCTTGGTCTTAAATTTTTTTATTAAGAGGAATGCTATAATCTTTTACTAATGTACTATACCATCCCTAGGTAGAACCTATGTATAGCTTTGATTTAACAAAAAAGGCTCAATGCAAATCAAAATATCTGATTACAGCTCAGAAGAAGTATCTACATATATAAACTATCAAATGAACTTAATTGTATCCATATCAGTTTAGAAGAAGTATCTACATATATAAACTATCAAATGAACTTATTTGTATCCATATCAGTTTAATTTCAGTAACATAAAGTTAACATCATTTAAGTTTTTATTTTATTTTTATAGATATTTAGGTAGTATGACTGGTACTATCATCCTGCCAAACAAAAACTATAATAACTTTGATTTCTCTGATTAACTGCTATTAGCACTACTGCTCCAACTGATCAGGAAATCTTATACCTCTTTCTTCAAGCATTCTCCCTTATCCATTCCTTGGTCCTTGCTGTGGACTGAATGTGTGTGTTCCCCCAAAATTCATATTTTGAAGCTGCAACCAAAGTGTTACTATATTTGAAGGGCCTTTATGAAGGTAATTAAGGTTAAATGAGGCCATAGGGATGGGGTCCAGATCTAATAGGATCAGTATCCTTATAAGAAGAGAATCTAAAGAATGCTTTCTCTCTCTCTCTCTCTCTCTCTCTCTCTCTCTCTCTCTCTCTCTCTTTTCCATGTAAAGACACAGAATGAAGGCAGCTGTCTGTAAACCAGAAAGAGAGCTCTCATCAGGAATTGAATCATCCAGCACCTTGATTTTGGATTTCTCAGTACTGGATTCAGAACTGTGAAAAAACAATGCTTTCTTCATGTAAGCCATCAGTCTATGGTGTTTTGTTTTGGTAGTCCAAGTTGACTAAGGCAGGCCCTATCATTTCACTTAGTCCACAGCAATGCCCCCAAGTTCCTAACACGAGGAGTAAGAACTAGACAGGGAGATGAGTTACTTTTGTCTTTTCTTCTTTGCTGCCATATGAATCCTTTATTGAAGTTTGTCCCTCAGTGTAGGATGGCTCCTTGCCCAATGCTGTCATGATTACCTGGTTGGCAAGGTCCCAAAGGTTGCAGTGATGGTGGCCCACACTTAACCCCCAAAGAATAGTTCTTCTATTTTAGAGTTGCATATTCAGTCATTTTTCTTATTCTGTAACTGCTGTCCTAAGATACCGGAGACTGGAGAGTTTTTTTGAGGAAGGAATTAACACTTCTCAAGCAACAAGTAGGCATTGGTAGTTAGTGCTGGATCCAGGTCACTAATCAAGACCCTCCCTTCCTTCATATTTAGTTCTTCATTGTTTTTTCTACATGACAAGCGTGAAGAGAAGCCCAAAGCATGCCTTTTGCTGAAAAATGGAACTATTTTCAATGAGATAATCTGTGACAAATTCTTAGATAACTTTTGAAAACATTCAAAGTATATGTGTATGAATATATATGTGTTATAAATACATAGGGTTAGAAAATATATAAATTTTAGAACATTCACTTATCATGGAATAGTTGGATATTTTTGAAAGTAAGGGAAAATGTCATGAAAATGATTTAAATGTATCCACTTCCTATGTAGAATCTTTATTTCATTAGAAGGATTTTAAAGGTGTAGGTCTACTGAATTACTCAAAGGATGTCCTTCAGAGAACTATCAATGAAGTAAAACTATTAGGAAGCTGATGTATACAAAAACAAAGGGTTAAATAATTGTTAATATTTCTTGATTGAAAATGAATTTGACTTATACCTTTCTGGGAATAGCATATCACTACCAAGTTAAATAATACTTAATAGTGTGTTTAAAGAAATAAGACTTCATAATTTCTAATTCTAGTTTATCTGACATAGACTAAAATATAAATGTCAATCAGAAAATGAAGTGAGAAAATGATGTGGAAATTCGTATATCATTTGATATCAGTGAACTCAGAACTACCGGTGTGAGGAATTTAAATAAACTGAGCTGGACATCCAGAGATTGAATGAGCCTAGAAGTCATATTCATATTTCATTAAATTTGTGTTTGATTTTAGCAAGTAGATGGATTTTTACATGGATTATCTGCAGAGCAGCTCTGCTTGTGAACTTTACAGACTTACATATCTTTATAAAGATCCAACTTCTACCATTTCTAATCATAAAATATGTGCAAAAATCTTTAATATCTCTGATCATCAATTTGCTCAGCTATAAAATGGTATTTTTTTCTAATTTGTATTTTTTAAATTAACAAATAAAAATTATATATATTTATCATATGTATCATATTTTGAAATATGTATACATTGTGGAATGGCTAAATCCAGCTAATTAACATGTATATTATCTCATATACTTATTTTTCATGTTCAATTTAAAAAAATTTTTTAAATGGGATTTTTGTATGGCTTCAGAATTATGTTGAAAATTATGCAGCATAATGTATATAAAATGTTTATGCCTTATTAGGACGATAGAAAATAACAAGAATCATTACTTGATGATTAGAGATAACTAGCTTATTGCATCTGATGTTTATTTTTGAAAGAAGAGACATACACTAATGCTGCATAACAGCATGTGGCTGTTCTGTCATTCACACTCTTGACTTTGGAGTTTGCCTTTGGTTTGCACCTTCCTGGTATAAATTTTACAAGGCCTGGCTGCCACTTGAGGCTGCATTTCCCGGGTGGGTTGGTAAGTCAGGGGTTCAGTATTAGGGAGTAAATTTTTTACATTGACTAAAACTATCTCCTCTAGTTAAGAGTTCATCAGTAATCAAATGGATATTTTAATTTTTATCTTTCTGTTGTCTTTATCTTTTAATCCCTACTCTTTTAGTATCTTTTAGTCCATACTCATTTTGTGAGAAAGGTGTTAACTATAGACAGCTTTCTATTTTCACTTCCAGAAGAATGACTAGATTTCAAATCCAATGTTGCTTTTTAGTGCCATATTTTTCACATTTTTGTGGTTTTTATTTTCTTGCTGATTTTGCTATTTAATATGGCCCTCAAGCACAGTTCAATGGGCTGTCTAGTGTTCCTAAGAACAAGAAGGCTTTGATGTGCTTTAAGGAGAAAATGCGAATGCTCCTCAATTTACAGTGGTTTGACAAAGGATTTTTCAACTTTGCATTGGATTTATCAAGGTATTAAATATACTTTTTGACTTACAATATTTTAATTTACCATGGGTTAATATCGTGAGGCAAGGGACATGGTATGTATGCAGGATAAGCTTCATCAGGCATGAGTTATAGTGTTGTTCGCCATGAATTCAATGTTTTAATCAACAATACAAATAAAATAAGGTATCTTTTAACAGAAGTACACATATAACAAAGTTCTTGATTTGTTATAATATGTTGTTACAAGAGGCTTGTGGGGACCTCATCCTGTATTTCCCCTAAGAGTAATGGTTCAGTATTCCCTAGTTTAGTATTTGCATTGATTTTATAACACATATGATTACCATGAATAGTAAGAATCAGCTATATATAAAACAAAATATGAGACAGCTTTCTGTTTTCACTTCCAGAAAATAACTAGATTTCAAATCCAATGTTGTTATTCACCAGATGTTTAATTTCTAGAAATTAATTTATCTCTCTCTCTCTCTCTCTCTCTGCTGTGTTTCTATTGTGTTTAAAATGGTGCAAATAGTATCTCCTAAGTTTTGGGGGATGTAGTCAAGGTTCTAAAAAATTTATAAAGATAATAGAACACTGTATCCATGTCCTTTGACCACCCTTTGAGGAAGTAGAGGTTCCTTATTCTTTAAAGGCTCACCAGGTGATGTTTCTAATGCTCTAACTTGTTCAGAACTCAATGGGAATTCTTTCCAACTAAGGGATAAAGAGATTTCAGTCTCCTCAAAAAGAGATGTACCAGCCCTGTGCAACCCACATAGGTCTAAGAAAGATACATTTCAGAGGAGCGTAGACTCATCTGGGAGTTGAATCTGATGCCCTTTTTCCTTTTGTCTCAAGGACTATGAAGTCTAGCTCTCAGTTGATTAAATAAAATAAAAATATCTCCAAATTTCTTTTCTTAAGTGAAAAATAAATGTGACTTTTCTAAATAAGTTGTAGAGGAAAACAGATAGGAATCTGACTCGTGTAGCTCTGACCAGAGCAGTTTACTCCCTGTTATCTGGCAGGCTTTTCTCATCTCTCTGAGATTCCCTTTTTCTGCAGCTGCTGGGTCTGGGCTTCCCTGTCACTCATAAATGAAGTCAGATAAAAGTATGAGAATGGTCAGAGCTCTTGATAATGAGATAATGTGCCTGACAATGGTTCACAAAAGAATGATTCTAAAATGGTTTGAGCATGGCCACATTGTAGGGTTCATGATTACTTATCCACCTGGATAGAAAAACATTATTTTATTTGGTGGGATCTTGATGGAACTCAGAAAGATCACAGATGAAAAAGATTTTTAAAAACTAAAAAGAAGTTTTTCTTTTGGCTGTAGAAAATCACTACGTGGACATATGGATGATTAGCTGGATGGGAAAAGTGCTAGGAGATAATTTAACATGCAAAAAGACAGAGGTAAGCACCTTAGTGTGAATGATGAGCCTTTGTCTTCCATGGAAAAGAAAGCTTCCTTCTACCTTTGGCAATGGGAACCAAAACCAGTTTCTATGACAAAATGTACCTTTATGTATCTAATGTACCATTATGTTTATATAAAAAGGAAACAATACATTTTGTTTATAACATAAACAGATTTTATTTTAATCATGGTAACACTGGTTTTGTTTTGTTTTGTTTCTATTTTTTTAAGAAACACATAAATTTCAGTTAAAGAGTGGGACTTAATCTCCCATGCATTGCTGGTGGAAATGAAATATAATATTAACTCTCTGGGGAGGAATGAAGCAGTCTATAGCAACAGTATATTTGGTTCTATTTCTGGGAACCCACTATACAAATATACCTTGCCATGGGAGGCAGTTTATAAACCCAGGGGTACTCACTGAAATATTGTTTGTTTTATCAATTATCAAAACAAACAAACAAAAATCCCCTAAGTATCTTCTTTTTTTTTTTTTTTGTGAGACAGAGTCTGACTCTGTTCCCTAGGCTAGAGTGCCGTGGTGTCATCCTAGCTCACAGCAACCTCAAACTCCTGGGCTCAGGCAATCTTACTGCCTCAGCCTCCCGAGTAGCTGGGACTACAGGCACGCGCCACCATGCCTGGCTAATTTTTCTATATATATTTTTAGTTGGCCAATTAATTTCTTTCTATTTTTAGTAGAGACGGGGTCTCACTCTTGCGCAGGCTGGTCTCGAACTCCTGAGGTCAAACTATCCGCTCGCCTCGGCCTCCCAGAGCGCTAGGATTATAGGCATGAACCACGGTGCCCGGCCTCCTAAGTATCTTCTTATCATGGGTTGGTTAAATAAACACTTTGAAATATTATGCAGTTGTGAAAAGAATAGTGAGGCATTATATTTTTAGGACTTATTTTTGATTGAAAATTTCAAGATAAAATACAATGTATATAGTATAGGAACTCATATTTTAAAAAGTAGAAGTATACATTCATATTTGCTTGCTTTTTGTAGAAGAATTGCATGGAAAAGTATATAAGAAACTAATAAATGGTGTTACCTACACCTATAGGTTTTTAGGAACTTCCCAATGCTTTATATTTTTGTTGTTGTTATTGTTCAATTATAGAAATTTTAAAAAAGAAGTATAAAAAAGAGGAAAAGACAAAAAGGGGAGCTTATACATTATTAACGAGACTAGCTTTATATTAACAGCTGAAGAAACTTGAGACCAACATAGAAAACTTATACAAGTGTGCATATCTTACATCCCAACTTGAATTCTAGGTCCTTTATAACAAGAATTATATTCATTCATCTTTATATTTCCAGTGCTCCTTAACTCAGTGCTTTTATTCAATAAACAATAGTTGATTGGTTGTCATTTAAACATATGCTGACAGCTTATTTCAATTGTTCATATCTTAACACATTAAATATCTGTGTGAAATGTCTTTTAATGATTGACAAGCTTCCTTAATCAATACAGCTTATAATGGACTTATTAAGATCAGGCATGGTTGGGTTCCATTTTGACACATTTGAGTAATATCTTTTTTATCCATTGTACTGATTTTTAAGTCTTTGCAATCTTAATGGCATGTCTGATTCACCTTTTCTGTAGCTTAATGCAATATCAAATAGAGGACATAATGAGTTGAAATGTACTTAGGGGTACAAATGAGCCCCGAAGTTATTCCATTCTATGACATTTGGTAGTTAAAATCTATTCCAATTAAACTATTTTGAGATAGTAATTTATGATGAGAAGACTGTGAATATTCAAAAATAGTTAAATGCTGAGAGGCTTCATTCTAATAAAAGCATATAAGTCCTAAAAAGATTTCACAGTATAACTACTGTAAGTGAATCTGCCTGCAATAGGGCTTATTAGTAACATTAAGTTTGAATAAAGTATTTGTACTTTTAAAAATATTGCTAAATTGCATGTTAACCAATCTCCTCATATTTTTGGGGATATTTACATGACATTTTCATACAAATAAATATGAGCATTGTTAAGAGATTTAGCAAAAGTTCAAGCATTTTCAAAATTTACCTACAGTTTATTTATGTAGATTTACATTTCTTTCTTACTTCAAATTTTGTTGCATATGGATTAAGTATAACTATTTTGCCAAGATGGACAGTTTTGTTTAGTGGAAATATGACTAAATAAGGGAAGGTTGAAATTGTTCTATTTGTTTTAGCTTAGATTGCACATATGAGTGAGATCACACAGTGTTTGTCTTTCTATGCCTGGCTTGTTTCACTTAACATAATGTCCTCCACGATAATCCATGTTGTCATAAATGACAAGACTGGCTGAATAGTATAATTATTGTGCATCAGTTTAAAAATAAGTTTAAAAAGGAAAGGAAAATGGCTTAAAGCTGCAGTTTCTAAACTAAGTCCTATGAAGTGCTAAGTTTATGTGAAATCTTAATATATTGGAATCAATATGTATTCTCAGCACCTACTACGTGCCTGACAGGATATGAAACTGACAGTGTTTGCCCTTCTGAAGCTAATGTTCTGTGAGGGACTCAACTATCAAACAAAGAAACACATTTATATATAATTTGTCAAATTATGAAAAGTGCTAGTAATAACTAGCTTAGGAGAATGGAGACCAATGGTATGAGGGGATGCCATTTTATACAGGGTATTCTGAGAAAGCCTCTCACATAAAAGAGCAAAAGCATAATTCAGTGTGAGGAAGACGTGGGCTATCTAGTGACAGTGTTATGGGCAAAGGAAGAAGAGAAAACTCAAGGGCAAGGAGGGGTGCATGTCCTTGGGAAACTGTAGGAAAGTAAAAGAGTTCAGTGTGGCCGGTGAGGAGAAAAGAAAGATAAAAGATGAAGCCAAAGATGTTTGGAGTGCAGGAGGCTTTATAGGCACAGTAAGGATTTTGGAGTTTATACTGAATGAGGAGAGTAGTCATTCAAGGACTGTGAACACAGAAGTAAAATGCGATTCAATAATCACTACTTACTATTTTGTGTAATTTCAAAATATTAATTTTATGTTAGATATGCATTATATAAATATACATTATTGGATCAATTGAATATTTATTGCAAATCAAACATACATCAAGTTTAGAACACTTCTCTTAATAATTAATCATTTCCTTATGTTTTTAATTTAAGTGCATGTTGTATTTTCTACTAATATTTTATAAATACATTTTACATTTTAAGATGTTTCAGGGTAAAATGTATTTGTGAAACTCTGGTTTCACAAAAGAAAGGCATTGATTCTATTCTTTCACTGTGCATTTACCATGTACCAGGTGCAAGTTTACAGATAGAATTAAGTGATGAAAATAATGCAGTCCTTTATGTTTAATTTGCTTGTGTTTTATTGATATAGACAGGTTTTTTAAATGTGAATGTTTAAAATACAGTTTGTTGAAAAATAGATTAAGCACATACAAGTAATAAGGACAATTCTTAAGTGCTAACTGATTGGCAAAGCCCCAAGATAGAGATTTCAAGGGAGGGTTTCTTCGGATGCAATGCCTGAGCTGAGTTTTGAAAAATTAAGTGGGAGATTTAGGAGTGAACAAATTGGGCAAGTGCATTAAAATAGTAGAAATAGCCTATGCAATTACATTAGTTTAGGAATCTGGAGAGTTTAAAGTAGCTGGATGCAAACATTCAGTTTTCTTTGTCATCTATTAAATGTAAAGCAGTTTGGAATAATATAAAGGGAGGGCAAAGCCTATGGTGAACTGCAAGGTCCACGCCCATCTCAAACAATTAGAAATATATTTATTACACTGTATACATATACATAGTCACACACACATGCACATATATATATATATACTTTGCAATAACCACATAAAATACATAATTAGACTAGATTAATTATATTTGATAATTTGTGTCACCAGCTTTGGTGTAAGGTTTGAAGAAAGTAGTGGCTAGTAATAGATTGGTAGGCAATTTAGGTTCCTCTATTGTGATAGTTCAGTGAAAGATGACAAACTTACAAATGCAGTTGTAAGAGAATATCGAATAGATTTGTGCCACGTTGGA
>CAUYPO010050535.1:0-27024 GCA_963574435.1 Cheirogaleus major | reverse complement strand
TTTGCCTCAATGTTGATGGCTGCTGACTGATCAGGGTGGTGGTTGCCGAAGGCTAGAGTGGCTGTGGCAACTTCTTAAAATAAGGCAAGAGTGAAGGCTGTGGCATCAATTGACTCTTCCTTGCACAAAAGATTTCTCTGTAGTGTGTGATGCTGTTTGACAGCATTTTACCCACAGTAAAACTTCTTTCAAAATTGGAGTGAATCCTCTCAAACCCTGCCACTACTTGATCAAATAAGTTTACATAATATTCTAAATTCTTTGTTGTCATCTCAACAATATTTACAGCATCTTCACCAGAAAGTAGATTCCATCTTAAGAAACCACTTTCTTTTGCTCATCAGTAACAAACAACTCCTCCTCTGTTCAAGCTTTCTCATGAGATCGCAGCAATTTAGTCATGTCTTCAGGCTCCATTTCTTATTCTAGTTCTCTTGCTCTTTCCGTCAAATCTGCAGTTACTTCCTCCACTGAGGTCTTGAACCCCTCAAAGTCATCCATGAGGGTTGGAATCAAACTTCTTCCACATTCCTGTTAATGTTGATATTTTGACCTCTTCCCATTAATCGCGAATGGTTTTTTTGTTTGTTTCTTTCTTTTTGAGACAGACTCTCGCTTTGTTGCCCTGGGCTAGAGTGCTGTGGCATCAGCCTAGCTCACAGCAGCCTCAAACTCCTGGGCTCAAGTGATGCTCCTGCCTCAGCCTCCTGAGTAGCTGGGACTACAGGCGGGCACCACCATGCCTGGCTAATTTTTTTCTATTTTTAGTAAAGATGGGATCTCACTCTTGCTCAGGCTGATCTCAAACTCCTGACCTCAAGTAATCCTCCCACCTCGGCCTCCCAGAGTGCTAGGATTACAGGCATGAACCACCGCGCCCGGCCACAAATGTTCTTAATGGCGTCTAGAATGGTGAATCCTTTCCAGAAGGTTTGCGTTATTTTGCCCAGATCCGTCTGAGGCATCACTAGCTACAACAGCTATAGCCTTATAAAATGTATTTCTTAGGATGTGAAAGTCAAAATTACCCCTTGATCCATGGACTGCAAAATGGATGTTGTGTTAGGCAAGAAAACAACATTAATCTTCATGTACATATCCATTAAGGAGTGTACAGGCACATTGTCATTGGGTGCCCAGGTACATTGTCAATGAATAGTAGTATTTTGAAAGGAATCTTTTTCCTGAGCAGTAGGTCTCAATAGTGGGCTTAAAATACTAAGTAAAGCATGCTATAAACAGATACACTGTCCTCTGGGCTTTGTTGTTCCATTTATAGAGTACAGGCAGAGTAGATTTAGCATAATTTTAAGGGCCCTAGGATTTTCAGAATGGTAAATGAGCACTGGCTTCAACTGAAAGTAACCAGCTGCATTAGCCCCTGATGAGAGAGCCTGTCCTTTGAAGCTTTGAAGCCAGACATTGACTTCTCTCTAGCTATGAAAGTCTTAAATGGCATCTTCCAATATAGGGCTGTTTTGTCTACATTGAAAATCCGTTGTTTAGTGTAGCCACCTTCACTAATGATCTTATTTAGATCTTCAGAATAAGTTATTGCAGCTTCTCCATTAGCACTTGCTGCGTCACCTTGCACTTTTTTTTTGAGACAGGATCTCACTCTTTTGCTAGGGCTAGAGTACAAGTGGCACAAGCCTAGCTCACAGCAATCTCAAATTCCTGGGCTCAAGTGATTCTCCTGCCTCAGCCTCCTAAGTAGCTGGGGCTACAGGCGTGTGCTGCCACGCCCGGCTAATTTTTCTAATTTTTTGTGGAGACAGAGTCTCACTATGTTGCTCAGGCTGGTATCAAACTCCTGGTCTCAAGTGATCCTCCTGCCTCAGCCTCCCAAAATGCTAGGATTACAGGTGTGAGCCACTTCACCTTGCACTTTCATGAAGAAGCTGTTATGGAGACAGCTTCTTCCCTTAAACCTCATGAACCAACCCCTACCAGCTTCAAACTTTTCTTCTGCAGCTTCCTCACCTCCCTCAGCCTTCATAGAATTGAAGAGACTTATGGCCTTGCTCTGGATTAGGCCTTGGTTTAAGGGAATGTGGCTGGTTTGATCTTCTATCCATACCACTAAAACTTTTTCCATATCAACAATAAGGCTGTTTCACTTTTTTATCATTTGTATATTCACTGGAGTAGCACTTTTAATTTTCTTTAAGAACTTTACCGTTTGATACCAGAGGCCCAGCTTTCAGCCTATCTTGGCTTTTTTTTTTTTCAGAGACACCTAGATGTCTCACTGTCACCCAGGCTGCCAAGCTGGAGTGCAGTGGCCTGATCATAAGTCATTGTAACCTCAAATTCCTGGGCTTAAGGGTTCTTTCTGTGTCAGCCTCCCAAGTACCTGGGGGTACAGGCACACACCACCATGCCCAGCTAATTTTTCCTATTTGTTGTTGTTTTTTTTTTGTAGAGAGGAGGTCTCATTATGTAGCCCAGGCTGGTCTCGAACTCCTGGCCTCAAGCAATCCTCCTGTCTACACCTCCCAAAGTGCTGGGATTATAGGCGTGAGCCACGACGCCCAGCCTATCTCTGTGTCCCTTCCTCACTAAGTTTAATCATTTCTAACTTTTGATCTAAATTTAGAGACATGGGGCTCTACCTTTTGCTTCAACACTTAGAGGCCACTGTAAGGTTATCAATTGGCCTAATTTCAATATTGTTGTGTCCTAGGGAATAGGGAGGCCCAAGGAGAGGGAGAGAGATGGAATGGCCAGTCAGTAGAGCAGTCAGAACATGCACAAAATTTATGGAGTAAGGTTGCCATCTTATATGGGTGTGGTTCATGGCACCCCAAAACAATTACAATAGAACATCAAAGATCACTGATCACAGATCACCATAACAGATATAATAGTAATAATGAGAAAGTTTGAAATATTGCGAGAATGACCAGAATGTGACACAGACTTGAAGTGAGCACATGCTGTTGAAAACATGGTGCTGATAGACGTGCTTGATGCAGGGTTGCCACAGACTTTCAATCTGTAAGAAACACAATAACCGTAGAGCAGAGGCTGGGCGTGGTAGCTCACGCCTGTAATCCTGGCACTCTGGGAGGCTGAGGCGAGAGTATCACTCAAGCTCAGGAGTTCGAAACCAGCCTGAGCAAGAGCGAGACCCCGTCTCTACTAAAAATAGAAAGAAACTAATTGGCCAACTAAAAAATATATATAGAAAAAATTAGCTGGGCATGGTGGTGCATGCCTGTAGTCCCAGCTACTGGGGAGGCTGAGGCAGGAGGATTGCTTGAGCCCAGGAGTATGAGGTTGATGTGAGCTAGGCTGACGCTATGGCACTGTAGCCCAGGCAACAGAGTGAGACTCTGTCTCAAAAAATAAAAAAAAATAAAAAAATAACCATAGAGCGCAATAAAGCAAAGCACAATAAAACGAGTTATGTCTGTCCTGGCTGTAAATTATCAACCCCAGTGGAGGGCAATTGGGCAATATCTGTCCGCTCTTTACTGATATACAGAGGTCTCCAATAGATCTGGTGTTGTAAGTGAAAGGCAAGATGCAGAGGCAGAGCTCAGCGTTACCTTCTATGTGTATGTTGTGGGAAGAAAAACAGATATACATATGAGTCGTTACTGCTCAGGCAAGCTCTAGAAAGATACACAAGAAACTGTTGATAGCGCTTGCCTTCAGGGAGGGGAATTGAGCTGGAGAACAAGGTGAGCGGAAGGTTTATTTTTCATTATATACTCTTGTGTATCTTTTAAATGTTTTTCCATATAGAATAGAATTGTTTGAACACCAAAAACAATATCAGAAGATCAACAACAAACTGGAAAACATTTGCAACATAATAAGGCAAAGGGCTCATTTCTTTCATCTACAAAGAGTTTACAAATCAGTCTAAAAAAATTAAGAGAAGTGGCTAAAGGATATAAGAGCTAGTTTTAGAAATAAAAACAAATGGCCAATAATCATATGAAAAAGATGCTTAATTTATAGAGTATTAAAGAAAAGAAAAATCAGAAGGAATCCTTTGGAGAACAACTGAAATCTATTATTGGATGTGTTTAAGTAGATAAGAAATGACCAATTACTAAGGTTTGTTAAGGGATTTCTTTCCATCATCTGATGAAAGAAAGGTTTCCAACGTTGGAAGGAACTATTTCCTTCCAATCCTTAGGGTCTTTAATTCTTTATAGTACCCAATGGAGGTGTGTTGATAAAGCTAAGCAAGCCAGCCTAAGAAAAGGAGGGAAAGGAATATAATCAAAGTTCACCTAGAAAGCACAAAACCTCAGAAATAGAAGAGATCTTGGAGCTCATTTTTTGAACTTCCCACCTAATACATTCCCTCTTGAGACACAGTCCCAGATCTGCCATTTAACAGCATTGAGCAAGTTTATTAATGTATCATTCATTCATTCATTCACTAAATATTTACTGAGTGCCTCTGTCCACGTGGAAACAGACATTAATCAAATATTTATTCAAACAAGTGTAAAATTGCAACTGTGGGAGGAAGGAGAGTTACACGGCGCTGTGGGAGGCTAGGGGTATGATATCACCCAGATAAAAGTCTTAGGAAAGTTATTAGGATGAATAAGAATTTAGGCAACAAGGAGAGGAAAAATACCAGGCAGAGGCCACAGCAGATGCAAAGGCCTTATCAGGAGGGATCACACAAGGAGTTGGGGGGGGGGGGGCGGAGATGGAAAATAGTGACAGAAGTATGGTGTGGGGTGAGGCTGAGGAGTCCAACCGTGAGTTCAGTCATTACCCTAAGCACAGTGGGAAGCCCTCAAAGGGATCGTGGATGAAGGGAAAGGGCACATGCCCTGATCAGATCCACATTGTGAAACTATTGCTCCGGCTGCAGAGTGGGGAATGGATTGGAAGGAGGCAAGAGCAGACGCACACAGGTGAGTTAGGAAGTAGATAAAATAGGAGACGACAGTTGCTTGGACCAGTGTAGCAGCGGCAGTGGCAGGGCCATCTGGACACATGTGACAGATGTTTAGGAAGTTACATCGACGAGACTTGATGACGGATTCCATCTCAAGAGTGATGAAGAGGAAGGAAATATGTCAGTAATGTTCCCTACGTTTTTGGTATGCACAGCTGGATAGATGAGACAGATTACAATGAAAGAGACCTAAATTTGAGAGGAAATACCAGAGTCCAGTTTAGAACATGCCAGATTTGCGAGGATACATCAGTGAGTTGGCAACGTTTATTTATGCAGTGTCTACTATTCAGCTGGCAGTGGAATATGCACTGTTTATTTTGTGAAAAAGAAAAAAAGAGGGAGAAACACATTCCCCCTTCTTTGAGACCCTTGCTGCTCCATGATTCTGTTGTTTCTCACATCCATTGTTTGTCTGTTTTCTGACTTTCTTCACTCCTCATTTGTGGGATGGAATGATCCCCTACCTTACATTTACAGTTTCTAAAGACTTCTGTCACCACTCCACTTACCTAGCCCCATGGCCACACTGTGAACCTGATCTAAGAATTCATCAACCTTAAACTTCTCTTACTTTCTAACTGGACCCTCCTGTCCTTCCAGCCCTCTCATTTCCCCCATCCTCCTCCATTTACCGTCCTGTATCTTCCTTTCCTATTATTTGCAAAGCTCCCTACAAGGATTTCCTCCCCATCGTGGCCTGACGCAGAGCAGACGGTCAGCGAATAGTTGTTGAGAGAATGAGCATCTCCGCTTCCTTATCTCCCATTCATTCCCAGCCGCCTGCAGTCCAGTGTTGACCTCCACGGCTGCACCTGAGGCCACTGGGCTTTGTAATGACTAGGCTCGGTGATATTTTTCAGCCTTTATTTTACCAGACCTCTCTTCAGTATTGCTGACACTATTGCCTATTTCTTCCTTTTCAAGCTATATTTCCTTGAATTGCCTCTCTGACTACTTTTTCTTAGTGTCCTTTGACAGATCTCGGTCCTCAAGGGCTGTCTTTATCCTTCTTTGCATCTCCTCTCTGCATTTCTCCTAAACAATCCTGTGCATTCTCTCTGTTGGAAAGCCCTAATTATCTGTATCCAGCTTACAGAACTTTACCAAACTCCACAAATGTATCTCCAGCCACCTTCTGGACATTCCTACCAGGCACATAGTAGGTATTCATTCAATATTTGTTGAATGAATGAATGAAAATTCTACAAGCATCTCTCAGTTACCATGTCCAAAAGAGAGCTCAATGTCTTTTTTTTCCAACCCAGCTCTCCTCTTTTTCTGTTCCTTATTCTGGTTAGAGGTAGCATCGCCCAGCCAGTCATCCAAACTCTTCACATTAAACACCAAGATCTGGTTATGTTTACCTCTAAATATGTTTAAACCTGTCTCCTCCTCTCTGTCCCCACTACTACTGTCCTAGTTCAGGCCCTTATCAGACCCTGGCTGGGTTTTCCTTTCTCATTGTCATGATAGCTCACCCAGATTATTCCAACAGGTTTCTAAACTAGTCTTCCTGGCCTTTTATCTTGCTCCTCATGGTCCTTTTTATTTTTTTAATTGAGATAAAATTCACCATTTTAATCATTTTGAAGTGTACAAGTCAGTGGTTTTTAGTATAATCACAATTTTGTACAACTATCACTAACATTTCCATTATCCCAACAAGAAACCCTGAACTTCCCATTCCCCCTCTTCCCACGTCCTGGCAACCACTAATCTACTTATTGTCTCTGTGAATTTATCTATTCTGGACATTGCACATAGAATCACACAACATGTGGCTTTTTGTGTCTGGCTCTTTCACTTAGTTTAATGTTTTCAAGTTTTACCACTATTGTAGCATGTTTCAGTACTTCATTCCTTTTTATGGCTGAATAATATTTCATTGTATGGATATGTTTTGGTTATCAATTCATCAGTTGGTGGATATTTGGGTTGTTTCTACCTTTGGTTATTATGAATAATGCTGCTATGCACATTAGTGTACAGGTTTTTGGGTGGAAATATGTTTTCAATTCTCTTGGGTATACACCTAGGGGTGGAATTGCTGGGTCACATGGTAACTCTATGTTTAACCTTTGGAGGAACTACCAAACCATTTTCTATAGCCACTGCACCATTCACACCATTCCCATCCCAGTATCAGGATTCCAATTTCTCCACATCCTGGGCAACACTTCTAATTTTCTGTTTTGTTGTTTTGTTTTGGTTTGTTTGAGTTTTTCTAATTAGCCATCCTAGTGTGCGTGAAGTGGTAGCTCATTGTGGTTTTCATTTGCATTTCCCTAATGACTAATGACATCGAACATCTTTTCATTTTTTGGCCCTTTGTATATCTTCTTTAGGAAGAAGTGCTTTTTAAAAAGCACTCCTAGGTCTGGGTGCGGTGGCTCACGCCTATAATCCTAGTGCTTTGGGAGGCCTAGGAAGGAGGATCGCTTGAGGCCAGGAGTTCAAGACAAGCCTGGGCCACATAGCAAGACACTGTCTCTACAAAACAAAATTTTAAAAATTAGCCTGGCATGGCAGCCACTCTGCAACAATAAAAGATGTTCAACCAAAGTCCAGAAGATGAGTCGGCTGACCGGCAGAGTGCTGAGGTGGGTCTACATACCTGCAGCTCCCTGCTGGCTTTGCTTTCTCCCTCTGATCCTTCTAGCCTTGATTTTTGGCAGTACTCACTTTGCCCTAACGGAGCCACTTAAGCCCTGAACAGGACTGTATTCGCATCTCTAGACCTTACTGAACGGTTCTAGCTTTTAGGTTTTCCTGGGCTATGAGGTGTGTGTTTCCTCGCATCCCTCCACTTTCCTGGGATGGCCCTAGGCAGGGCTTCCGAGCCAGGAGGAGGCAGGTGGGCAGAGGAACAGCAAGCAGTTTGTTCTCTGGGCCCCTCCCTCTCCTGTCTTGACTGCAAAGGGGCTGGAAAGTCAGCTTCTATTGTGATTAAGTTATAATTTAAGGCAGTGAACATGTGCTCTGCTGGCGGCTATAAAGATTCAAATCATAAAGTTTTACAGTGGAACGGTTTCTGTAAAAGCATCGTTAGGAAGTGGGAACCATGCCTTTAATTCTTATGACATATGGGACTGCCTGGTTTGTTTTGGTTTCAGTGGAGTTTAGTAGGGCGATGGTCTGACTAATTAAAGTCAGACCTGCCACTCCACAGCGCTGTGTCCCATCGGAGGACAATGTAGAAAGGTGGAACTTTTCTTCCCACTCCTGTTCCTATCTCAGCTTATCAGGGACAAGGAGCTCTCAGAAATAAAGAGTAACCCTCTGATAACCAAATATTTTAAAATCTCCTCCAACTTAATAGGCTTCATTTCCTGGGGAGTCCATGTCTTCCTCTGTCCCTTACTGGCCAGGGGCAAACCCAAACAATGAGTCAAGCCTAACTGGAAGACAGTTTCCTTCAGAGGGATCAGCTGAGGTGATAGTTGGGCCCTGTAACTGGGTCAATGGTAGAAACAAAGAGACTAAAATGTAGTAGCTCTCTTAACACACTTCCACCCGGCTTACTTGCAAGGTTAACCAACACTCGTTATGCCCTGTATAGAATATACTAACTGATGCCCACAGTATCCTTTTGGCTGATGGTTACTCTCGATTTTGCTCTTATACAGTAAGTATGGCCACTCACTGCTGCTCCCACCAGTTGACACCAGAACTCAGCTGTACTTGTTCCTAAGCCTGTTGATTCCAGTGGTCACTGTTATTGTAATTGCCTAATTCCATTAAATACAGCCAGCCCTCTGTATATGTGGGTTCTATATCCAAGGATTCATCCAACCACAGATCAAAAATATTCAGGAAAAAAAATAACTCGACAATAAAAAATAATACAAATAAAAAATTAAGACGGTGTAACAACTATTTATACAGCATGTACATTGTATTAGGTATTATAAGTAATCTAGAGACAATAGTATACAGGAGGATGTGTATAGATTATATGCAAATACTACTCCATTTTATATTAGGGACTTGAGCATCCGTGGATTTTGGTTCCTGGAACCGATCCCCCAGGGGCACTGAGGGACAACTGTATTTTGTAAACCCAAAAATTGGAGAGATTTTTTTCTATGAAAGCCAAGCTGAAAACTAGGATAAAGCTCTAAAATAATTGCTATTGAAAAGCATACAGGTAAGACTGAGAAAAAAAAATTACAACAATCTAGGAATCTACACTCTAATTGCTTTAAGTTCTTGTTTCACTAAAAACTAAAATTGTAGACAGTGTATTATGAGCGTGATTTATGTAGGAAAGATCTGGAAAGCAGACACATGGCTCAGCCTTACACCAAAAACTTGGAGAATGAGTGTATATTTATATATTTTAAGTTAAAACAAAATTTTAAAGATAAGTATATGTCTCTTTTTACCAATATATAGGACTGTTTGGGTTAACCAACCAATGGATTGAATAAGAAGGTTTCTCTGTAATAGGATTTATCACTCATTAAGGCCGTTATTGAGTATATTGAATCTTCACAGAGCAAAACATTGTTTTCTCCATTTTATGAGGGAGGAAACTGAGAGTTAGAGTGGTTAAACTTGTCCTAGTTCACACAAAGACAGTGGCCATCCCAGTTTTGTTAGCTATAGAACTAAGAGAAAGAAAAATCCAATGTGAAATACATGAGCAAATGACACTGGGGACAATGCATCTGTGTCTGATTTAAAAAGTAGTAATAAGTAGGACTTGATAGGCTGCTGAGACTATAAGTTGGTATCATCACTTTGGAAAAACATAGCATTGTCTTTATTTATTCAGTCACTAGCTATCGAGTCACTTACTCTGTGCCAAGCACTGATCTATATACTGGGATACGGCAATGAGCAAAATAGATAAAAAACCTCTGACCTAATGCCTTGCAGCCTACATTCTTGTAGAACTGAACATGTATCTATCCTAAAACTTAGCGGTTCCTTCCCCAGGTACATTCCCTAAAGAAACTCTTGCTTATATGCTCCAAGAGATGTGTATACAGTTCACAGCAGCGTCATTCATAACGGCCACAAAGCAAAAGAAGGCATGTAAATAATCCAACTGTCCATTAATAGGAGGATGGGTAAACAGACTGTGGCATAGTCACATAATTGAATACTATAAAGCAGTGAAAACGAGAGCACTATAACCATATGAATCAACACACAAAACTCTTAAAAATACAATGTTGAGTGAACAAAGCCAGTTGCAGAAGAATACAGTGTGATATACACACTTATAAAGTTCCGAAACGAGCAAAACTAACAATATATTGTTTAAGAACATACATATTTGGTAAGCTGTAGAGAAAAATAAGGACCTGTAGGGGAGAAAAATCTGCGATGGTGGTTGTGTGGGTGGGATGGGGAGGTGGGGATTTGGGGTCTAGAAGGAGCACACACGGAGCGCAGACTGTGAGTAGTCATGTTCTGTTTCTTAAGTGGGATGCTGGTTCACAAATGTTCATTTTATTATGCTTCATAACTTTCATATAACTCATATATAATGTCTAATAAAAGTTTAATGCCTTGAAGAAGGAAAAGAAAGTTGAAAAGTATAAAGATTAAAGTCAAATATCTTGACTTGAAGAAGCTTGGAATTAGGAAATCCAGAAAGCCAAGTCTCCAGAAACAATTAGCTTGGTAGCTTCTACCAAGATCCTCGCCCTGATTTTTCTTTATACCTCTCACTTAGTTGAGGATTTCCATGTTCTCAGGCCCCTCTTTCTCTCTCACAGTGGCTTCAGAAACATTGCAATGACTGATATTGGGGCCTTGTAGCTGGAGCCACAAATGCTACAGGGAGGAAGCTGGAGGTAGCTTGGGGAAGCTATCCACTAGAGTCACCAAGCTTTGAGCTTAGACCCAACATCAGGTTGACGATATCCCTGGGCTTCAGGCTTCTGTCATAGTCTTGAATCAAGCTCTAGTGTATGCATGTGTTTTTGTGAGTGTGCTTGTGTTTTTTGGAGTGGATAGACTAATCAAACTTTATGAAAAAGTTTGCTATGGCCCTGGCACAAACAGCAGATGGCCTGAGCTGCGTCTTTAACCCAAAGTCATAATGTTTGTCCAGAAGCAATCAGGCATAGTGTAAGCTAGGAGCCCATCAGTTATGTATTTTGCCTAGATTGGTTGGTTGAGTTAACAAGAAGGCAACCTTAGTCCTTGGGTGGCATAGCTCATTAGAAGGGAACAAAATAGTTCCTATTAAAAATAAGAAGAAGAATGAAAATAAATTGACTTACATTTTCTAAAGCTGCTCAAAGGAGTATACCAAGTATTTCCCAACATATTCATGTGGCGTTCATTCACTTCACTCATTTAAAAAATTCTTTTATTCAATAACTATTTACTGATTATCTACTATGCACCAGTCTTAATCCTAGACTTAGGGAGTGCATTGGTGAATAAATGGACATGGTCCTTTCCCTTATAAGGCTTAGTAAGGAAAACAAATAAACATATAATTATTTATTGTTACAAATGTGGATGAGTAGTACTGTGAAATAAATGGCATAACTATTAATATGTAGAATAATAAGGTGATCTACCAAGGTTAGTCTCTGAAGAAATGCATTTAAATTAAGATGTGAGGTTAAGACCTGCAATGAACAAGAGCATGTTCAAAAAGAAGGAATAAGTATCTTAACAGTCCTGAGGCAGGGAAGTGCTCTTTGCATTTGAAGGATGAGAACGAATCAGTCAGCTATTGCTACGAAACAACCACAAACACCTCAGATGCACACACGGTGGCACTTATTTCTCACGCACCTGTAGGTGTGCTGATCTAAGTTCAGCTTGGCCGGGCATCTCTGCTCCTTGCAGTAGGTCGAGCTCTAATCTGATCCAAGGATGTTCATTCTGCAGCTTGGGCTGAGGAGACAGCAGCTACCTGGGGAGAACTCTTCTCCCCACTGGGACCAGCCACACAAGCATGTTTCAAGGCCATGCTTGGGTCACATCAGCTAATGTGCCATTGGCCATAACAATCACATAATTTAATCAAAAGTCAAAGACCAGAGAAGTAAACTTCTCCGTGGAGGTAGCAGTGGAAGCATATACTTTTGGACAATAATCTAATCTACCACAGTGCACCTCTTGTTTATGAATATTCTCATTTCTCCCATCTGCAAAATGCACTCACCCAAATCCCAAGACATCCCCCATCAAATTTTATCTAAATCATGGCACTTGGCTTGAAGTCCAGGGCTAAATATGGTTTCTCTTGATCTGAAGACCTAAGAACTTAAAAAATAAATCATTGTACCCCAGCCCCATCCCGTTCAATATACAGTGATAGAATACAGGATAACAGCAATAAATTATCAATAGGTAGGCTCCATTCAAAAAAGGGAAGAACTAGAGGCACGTAGAAATCACCAGTCCATGGTAGTTCTGAATCTACTGGGCAAATGTTGGCGGGTCCCACCAGGCTAGGGGCTGGCAGTGGTCACTGATTCTGCTTCCTGGGATTAGATCTCTAATCCTTTGTTCTCCATGCTCTTGGTTCAGTCTTCTGGAAAAGTCCTTCCTTTTCCATCATCCTTGGACACTTCTGAAGAGGACGTTAAATAAAATGGCTTTTTGTGGCTGAGCAGCTTTTTCAGGCTACTGCCTACTTGTGGAAATTTGGGGACCCAGAAATCTTTTAACATCTTGAATAGTCTCAGTCTCTTTCAGCTGGGGCTGGCTTTTACCAATACAGCTCTCTGACAAACTTTGTGGATTTTTATGTATTTGATACTTGTCAACTCTATATACCATGAGCCACACCCACAATTTTTACAAGACATGATCTACTCAGACTTAATTACTGGTACTCTGGGATTGTCAGGCTGCTGTAGAACCATGTTCTTAAGCTTCCTAGGAGCCTCTTTTCCAGCTGAAAGGGCCTGCTAGATTTCCTTCAGAGCTTAATGAGGACTCTTGATTTCTTTCTTTTTTTTTTTTTTGAGACAGTGTCTTGCTCAGTCTCCTGGTCTAGAGTGCAGTGGTGCCGTCATAGCTCACAGCAACCTCAAACTCCTGGGCTCAAGCAATCCTCCTGCCTCAGCCTGCCAAGTAGCTGAGACTACAGGCATGCGCCACCATGCCCGGCTAATTTTTTCTATTTTTAGTAGAGACGGGGTCTCTCTCTTGCTCAAGCTGGTCTCAAACTCCTGAGCTCAAGCGATGCTCCCGCCTCAGCCTCCCAGAGTGCTAAGATTACAGTCGTGAGCCACCGCGCCGGCCTATAGTTTACTTTCATATACATATTTATTATTTTGTTTGAATCAGATGTTCATAGCCCTCCTCCTTATGCTTTCTGCCTTGGGCCTTCCAATCAGAATGAAGCCTGTCAGGTGTGTGAGGAAGCCCCACGGCTGTGAGCTCCCTTTTCTAGGAAGCTGGGCCACAGCTAGGTGCGGCTCTCTCAAGCCCTCCCTCTTGGTTAGCCTATGTAAGCGGTGCCATGTCCCCCAAATCTGGGGACCATAACTGTTTCCCAGCCTTGAGCTCCAGGTTCTCCTTCCTTTCCTCTTCTTCTCAAGCTGCAGAGCCTCCTGAGGGAGGAGTTGAGTTACTAGTCAGGGTAACCCAGTTTAGAAGGCAGCCTGATTTGAGGATTTAGGTTTAGCCACCCCCTAGGGTGAGAATCCTTTGCCGAACGCTCTGACTGGCATAGGGGAAAAGAAAGACAGCATGAAGGAATCAGATAGGAGGTTTTTGTTGGCCCAGGGGAAAGCATACATCACCTCCACTCACGATCCAGTGACCAGAAAGAATCCAGTCATATCTACCTGCAAGGGAGGCTGAGGAGTGCAGTGTAGCCGTGTGCCCAGGAAGAAGAGGAAACAGGTTCCAGTGAGCTCATGGTGGACTCTGCGCACAGTGGGTAGAACCGACAGACAGTAGACTACTGAGCTCCGGTGAGGACAATGACGACAACCACAACAGGATCCCCCAACTTCTATGTCTCGAGATCCAGCATATTCTACACAGGGTTTTGGGTAGGATAGCTGGGAGAGGAGTATCCACTCCCTGAATGGAAGGAGCTTGTGCAGGGGTAGATTAGTGAAAACTGCTTTGAATAGGATGGGAGGTCACTTGTGTCTGGAGGAGGGTTTTCTGGTAGATTCTCTGAATGCTGCTGTAACTGAGTCAAGCTGGTTGTCTTTCCTCAGCCTTTTCCAACCAGGGTAAGCAGGAATGTCCTAAGCCATCCCCTGAATGTAATGAAGTAACTTTTCTCCTGTGCATCTAGAATGTACCACCTAGTTATACTAGTTGCACTATCTTTGGGAGAACTAAGGGAATAGTTATTCAGGTAATCTGCCTGTCTGTGTGGTTCTGCTGAGGAACCCCAGCTGAGAAGCACCGCCCAGGAGATGCAGACAGTATTTTCTATTTGAGGCAAATGCTCCGGACTATTTTCTCCCTCCCTGCAATCTCCTGCCCCCTGAAAGGAAACAAACTGATGTCATGAAAAATTCCTTTCTAATAACAAAAACAAATGGGAGGCCTCAGGGGATCGCTACTATGGAGAGACGGTGGTCGTTTTAAGAATGAGAAAATGGTGACTTCTGCTCAGAGTTCTGGTTAAGGATCAGGTAGAATTTTTCCAACATCATTTTGAATCAAGAGAGGCACCAAAATCACTTTAGTAAAATCTCCAAGTGGGAAAAATGTAAAGAAAACAAAATCCAACTAAGGCTGCTTTTCCCCAGGAAAGGCATTAGTCAGGCAGCCGCTGGAGCCGGCCACCTCTCAAGAGCCTGTTTTTCAGTGTCACCGCGGTGACTCTCCATGCTCTGGGTTTTAATTCTAGCCTCTAATCTCAGTCGCTTCTGTGATAAATTAATTGTAATGATAGAGGCCCCAGTTACGAGGTCTGCACCGTTTGCTTGTAATGTGAGCGACAGGTTTAGGGCCTGCTTTATTTAAGATGCTGGGGTAATTACATGGGAGTTAGCATATGCAGGCAGAGATATGATTCATTCTTCCAGCCACAAGCATGACACAGCTGTTTGCGGGATAAAATAGGGGAACCGTGTTGTTACAAAATGTTCCCCTTATTATACCTCATTAAAAACAAGGCTGTGATAAGTCAGCGCTGGCAATGAAGAAAATCTATTGCCCCTCTGTAAAACCTGATAGGAGAGGGGCTTAGAGCTGTGCTGTGTCATTTCATTTTTTATTTATTTTTACTTTTTTATTTTTTTGTCCTTTTTCTGACTCTCCTCTCCCTATTATTCAGCAACTCACTGAATACTTGGGGAAGGAAGAGTCTCCTAGACCCTCTTTCTTTCTTCTTATCAAATAGGGCCGCCCTTTCCCTTGCTTAGCTAAAGCCGAGAATGTTCAGGAAGAGAGGGCATTCACTCTGAACAAAGGAAGGGGGATGTCTTTTTGGCGACCTGTCCCAATTTTGTCCTCATCACCTTCACCAGGAGCATGTAGGCTGAGAGAGCTCAGAGGCTCCAGCAGGGGCCAGAGCTTCAAAGTCAGAGAAAATCACGGGCAACAGACAGAGGCTCATTCCTTTCCTTTCAAGAGACAGACGTAGGCTCTCTTCCCCCATCATCTTTCTTTTTAAAAATAACTTAAAAAACTGAAATGAATTTTGGCCTCATTTTCCTTCTTCTTTTCTCGCTCTCCAAGGGTACTAGTGAGAGTTTAAACCAACATGCAGATTAACATTGAACTACAAACCCAGGGCCAAATACATCAGGCTGTTGGGGTTTTTTTTACAAACAGAGCCATGGTGTAGAAAACAGTCTTCAGCACTACCCACTTAGGGCCATTCCAGCAGAGCTGTTCCATGAGACCTGCGTGTGTCTGTTCAATAGGAAAGCCCACTTGGGAAGCCATAGATCGTAATGGTTAAGAGTGTATCCGGGCAGCCAGACTGCACGGGTTCAAATCTTAGCTCCACCACCTCCCAGCTGTGGGGCCTTGGGAAAGGTGAGCCTGTATCTCCATGCCTCAATCTTCACAAACTAGAAGATGAAATGGGCAATAATAATATCTTGACCGAGGGCTTTAAGCTTGTTATAGGGAATAAATGAGATAGTCCATGCAGAGAGCTTAGAACAATGCCTGGTGAGCAGCAAGTGCTCAGTAAATGTTAATTATTATTATAAGCAGCATGGTTAACAGCAGCAAACTTCTATAGGCCAGGTTGTGTGTTAGCTTTGAAAGGATGGTTTAAAAACAAAATTGTGGTTGCTGCAAGAGAAGGACTATACCCTGATTTGTGACCCTTCTACAGAGTTTGGGCTTTGGTGATAAAGTCTCAAAATTGAGGATGGAGATACCGGGAGGGAAGTCCATGGGCATTCTTGGTTGAGTTATAAACTAAGGACCTGCTTGCCTTACTAATGGGGTGTCTTAGAGGGGTGGCATTTAAACTTTTTGCTCTGTGATCTACAGTAAAAAATATGTTTTATGTTGTGACTCAGTATACACCTACCAGCTGAAACAAAAGTTTCACAAAGATAGTACTTAGCCTTGCTTTATGTGATGTACGCTGCCATGTTGTGTCTTGCTCTGCTCTGTTTTACTGTATTTCATTAAAAAGTGCAGGCCAGGCGTGGTGGCTCACACCTGTAATCCTGGCACTCTGGGAGGCTGAGGCAGGAGGATTGCTCAAGGTCAGGAGTTCAAGACCAGCCTAAGCAAGAGTGAGACTCCATCTCTACTAAAAATGGAAAGAAATTATCTGGACAACTAAAAACATATATATAGAAAAAAATTAGTCGGGCATGGTGGTGCATGCCTGTAGTCCCAGCTACTCGAGAGGCTAAGGCAGAAAGATTGCTTGAGCCCAGAAGTTTGAGGTTGCTGTGAGCTAGGCTGACTTCATGGCACTCTAGCCCAGGCAACAGAGCAAGACTCTGTCTCAAAAAATAAAAAAGTGCTAATTACCAATCTTAAATAGATATCACCCTCCAATAATCTCACATTGCAAGCGACAGATACTTGGTTAGTTCTCCATAAGTGCTTGTTGAATTGGAGTATTCTGGAGGAGGGGGTGGCATATGGAAAGGAGCTAGTGAGCATGGCATGTTCAGGATACAGCAAGTTTTAAAATATGGGTGGAACAATTAAAGTTGATGCTGAACAGGTAGGCAAGGGGCCACATAATATAAAATCTTATATATAACACAAATAAGTAGGGTCAGGCAAGCATTAGATACTAAGAGAAGATATAATATAGATTTACAGATAACTATACATACCATGAAATAGAAGATTGGTAAACATCATAAGAATAATTCTGGTAAGTTGTTGTGGGAGTTTAGAGGAAAGTGAGATGGCTTTCAGCTGGGAGCTCCTGGTATTCCCCAGGATTCTGTTTCTACACATTGTTCATTCATTCATTCATTCAATGAATATTCATTGAGTTCCCACTATGGGCCGGGCACTCCCCCTTGGCTCTTATCCATCTCCCTGGTTTAAACTACATGAGGATGACTTGGATTTTCAGCTGCTTGCTGGGCATTTTCCAGCACAAAAAGGCAAGTCTTTTTCTCAAAATCTCAGTTAAGTTCTTGATGCATCCTCTTGGCTTTGATTTGTGCCCATTACTGAACTCATCACTGAGGTCGAGGAGAAATAATGCTCTAATTTGTCTTATGCCTGGGTCACATTCATTACCCTGCAGTTGAGCTGACGGGTAGACTGCTTCACCATAGTCCCATAGACTGAGAATAGGGGAAAGGGTGGTCTTGAATACCCCATTTTGTCTCACAGCTCTAAGTCTTTACTCATGCTGTTTCCACTGCCTGGAAACCCTGTTCAGTAATTATCCCCCTTGTGAAATCTACTCTAGTAGAGATAATTACTTTCTTTTCTATATTCTTTTTTATTTTAAATATAAGTTTATCTTTGAATTTATCAACCTATATTATAATTATATGTTTCTAGCTCATCTTCCTCACTGTATTGTGAATTACTTTAGTACAGGGACCATCTTAAATATCTTTGTATTCCCAACACTCAGTTTGAACATAGTAGGTACTCAACTACCTACTTTGTTTGTTAAACTAAATTACTCATCATAAGACTAGTTGGATAGTAAAATGTGAAATCAACTAGAAAGGGAGATATTGGATGTGGTTCTTAGGGATGGTTAAAGATAAGAAACAATAAGAGATCAAAGAAGAAATCACAACAGAAATTAGTACCTTTAGATGAATAAAAATGAAAACACAACACCAAAACTTATGAAATATAGCTAAAGCAGTGCTCCGAGGGAAATTTATAGCTGTAAATGCCTATTTTTTTCAAGAAAAAGAAAGATCTTTTATTAATAACCTAACCTTCCAACTTAAAACATTAGAAAAAGAAGAGCAAACTAAACCCAAAGCAAGCAGAAAGAAGGAAATAAAGATTACAGCACAAATAAATGAAATATAGAAGAGAAAAACAAGAGAAAATCAAACAAAACCAAAAAACTGATTCTTTGGAAAGCTTATCAAGTTGACAGACCTTTAGCTAGACTGAAAAAGAAAAGAAAGAGGACTCAAATTACCAAAATCAGGAATGAAAGAGAAGACATCACTACCATATTTACAGAAATAAAAAAGCATTATAAGGGAATATTATGAAAACTGTATGCCAAAAAGTTAGATAAATTAAATTTTTAGAATACATAAACTACTGAAACTGACTCAAGAAGAAAGAAAACCTGAAAAGACCTATAACAAGTAAAGAAATTGAATTAGTAATTTTTTTAATTTCCCACAAAGAAAAAGTCCAAGCTCAGATGGCTTCATTGGTGAATTCTACCAAATATTTAAAGAAAAATTAATACCAATCCTTCACCAAGTCTTCCAAAGAAAAAATGTGGAAGGAATCCTTCGCAGATCATTCCACAAGGCCATGGAATGGCCAAAACTAAGCAAACATATCACACATACAACTACAGACCAAAAACACTTTATATATATATAAATCCTGAACAAAATTCTAGCAAGTCAAATCCAGCAACATATCAAAAATACTATACACTGTGACCAGGTGAGATTCACACCAGGAATGCAAAGTTGGTATGACATATGAAATAAATCGGTGTAATACACCGTATTAATAGAAGTGAGGACAGAAGCCATATGATCATCTTAATAGATGCAAAAAAGCATATGACGAAACTTAGCACTACTTCATGATAAAAACATTCCACAAACTCAGAATAGAAGGGGACTTCCTCAATGGTGAAAGACTGGGTGCTTTCTCCCTAAGATTGGGAACAAGGCAAGGATGTCCACTCTCACCACTTCTATTCAACATTGTACTGGCCGTTCTAGCCAGGGCAATTCAGCAAGAAAATGAAATAAAAGGCATCAGATTAAAAAGAAAGAAGTAAAGTCAATAATAAAAAGAATAATTCAATTTTAAAATGGGCAAAGAATCTGAATAGATATTTCTCTAAAGACGATATATGAATGCTCAACAAACACATGAAAAATATTCAACATTATTAGTCATCAGGGAAATGAAAATCAAATCCACAATGAGATTCTATTCACACTCACTAGGGTGGATAGAATCAAAAAGTCAGGTAACAGTAAGTTTGGTAAGGATGTGGGGAATTGGAACACTCATACACTCCTGGCGGGAATGCAAAAGAGTGTAACCACTTTAGAAAACAGTCTGGCGGTTCCTCAAAAAGTTAAACATAGAGTTACCATTTGAGCCAGCAGTTCCACTCCTAGGTATGTACCCAAAAGGACTGAAAACATATGTCCACACAAAAACTTGTACACTGATGTGAAGAGCAGCATGATTCATACTAGCCAGAAGGTGGAAGCAACCCAAGTATTCATCAGCTGATGAATGAAGAAATAAAATGTGATTTATTCATACAATGAGATATTTTCAGCCATAAAAAGAATAAAGTATTGATACTTGCTGTGACATGGATAAACCTTGAATACATGATACCAATTAAAAGACACCAGACACAAAACCCATGTATTGTCTGATTCCATTTATATGAAATATTCAGAATAGGCAAAGTTATAAAGACAGAAAGTAGATTAGCAGTTTCCTGGGTTGGGAGAGGAGAGGATTGGGGGTGACAGTTTGAAAGTATGGATTTCAGGGTGATGAAAATGCTTTAAAATTCATTGCAGGGACAGCTGAACAACTCTCTTAATGTGCAGGTTGAGCATGCCCAATCCAAAAATCTGAAATCTGAAATGCTCCAAAATCCAAAACTTTTTGAGAGCCGACATGATGCCACAAGTGAAAAATTCCACACCTGACTTCATGTGATGGGTCACAGTCAAAACGCAGCCAAAACTTTGTGTTTCATGCACAAAATCAATTAAAATATTGTATAAAATTACCTTAAGGCTGTGTGTATAAGGTGTATATGAAACATAAATAAATTTCATGTTTAGAGTTGGTTCCCGTCCTCCAAATATCTCCATATGTATGTGCAAACACTCCAAAATCTGAAAAAATCCAAAATCCAAAACACTTGTGGCCCCAAGCATTTTCGATAAGGGATAAATCAACCTGTACTAAAATCATTGAATTTTAGCTGGACATGGTGGCATGAACCTACTGAGGCGGGAGGATCTCTTGAGCCCAGAAGTTCAAAGCCAGCCTGGGCAACATAGTGAGACCCCACCTGAAAAAGAAAGTTAAAACTCAAATAAAAACCATTGAATTTTACACTTTAAATGGGTTTTTGTATGGCATGTGAGTTATATCTTAATAAAGATATCTAAAAAGAAAAGAAAAATCATGAGGACTTGATTTGGAACAGTAACGGTGGGGATGGAGGGGAAGGGATAAACTAAAGAGAGATACCGGGCTAGAGAATCTACTGGACTTACCTAAAAATTTGACTTACGTACAAAGGAGAAGAAATAAATCCAACTACAGATATTATCATACATGCATGAAATGGCATATACAACACTGTTTGTGACAGCAAAAGTTTGGAAACAACCTAAATGATCCTCCCTAGCGATCAGGTTAAAAAAAAAGTTATGCTTTATGTAAAACCATGGAACACTACGCAGCCACCAAAATGAATGAAGTAGTTGTTTAGATACTAATGGGTAGTGGTCGCCAAGACATATCGTTAAGAAAAAAAACAAGGTGCAGAATACTATATTTAATATGCAATCATTTGTGAAAATGTATTTGTTTTTATACAAGAAAAATCTCTGCATAAGAAACTGATAACATTTGTTGCTTCTTGGGATTTGTTGCTCTTGGGAGGCAAACTCCATGGCTGGGTAGAAGGGAGACTTTCACTGTTTCTTTTGGTACCCTTTGAATTTTGAATCCTGTCAATGTATTCCCTATCCAAAGAAGTAGACAGAATTTAATAAAATAAATCTCTAATTTGCCTGAAAAAAGGAAATCAATTCATGATGAAATTCCTAAGTTATGTGTCTGGAAGTAATAAAAACACCATTTACAGAAATAGGCAATACTAAAAAAAAGAGGAGGTTTGGATGGCAAGGTAAATTTTCAGACTACCACAGTGCTTGGCACAAAGCAGGTGATAATTAAATCTATTTAGTCAATTCAGTAGTGCCCAGGCACTAAGGATACAACAAAGTGATCTCAAATACCACTTTTACAGAATGTATAGTCTAATAGGAATACAGACAACTTAAAAAGTTGTTACCATGGGCCAGGTGCAGTGGCTCACGCCTGTAATCCTAGCACTTTGGGAGGCCAAGTTGGAAGGCTCTTGTGGAGGCTGTGAGTTCAAGACCAGCCTGAGCAAGAGCGAGACCATGTCTCTACAAAAATTTTAAAAATGAGCCAGGTGTGGTGGCTTATGCCTGTAGTCCCAGCTACTCGGGAGGCTGAGGCAGAAGGATGGCTTGAGTCCAGGAGGTGGAGGCTGCAGTGAACTATGGTGATGCCACTGCAGTCTAGCTCAGGCAACAGAGAGAGACCTTGTCTCAAAAAAAGGAAAAAAAAATAAGTAGTTACAACGTAATGTACTGAGTGTTTTGATGGGATTTTGGAAGCATGTAGTTACCAATAGTAGGGAAACTTAATCTAGTTTGGAGACTGAGGGAGACTTAAATGACCAGTAGGAGTTAGGTAGGCAAGGGGGAACTAGAGTAAAGAATCATTTTGGTAGAAGGAGGACTATGAGTTTTCTAAGCAGAATAAACTGTATTTACTGGCCCAAAGGTGAGAGGGAACAGAAAGTAGATTGTGATAACTAGACAGAGATCCATTTTGCTCACTGCTGTAGCCCAGCATTTAGGGTAGCGTCTAGCATGTAGTAAGCACTCAATATATGTTTATTGAATGAATGAATGAACAAAACGGTGACGAGAGATGATGCCGAAGGGGCAGACAAGGGCCAGTTCGTGTGGAGCTTTTATATTAATACATAAGCCTTGCCAAGAAGCTTGGACTGAATCCTAAAGACTGCGGGAAGCCATGAGGAGGGGCAGAAACATGATCAGATCTGTACTTTGGAAGGAGCAGTGAGGCTGAAAAGTGGAAAATAAAGAGTAGCTCGAGGATAGCCCGGGTGGACAGAGGGACCATCCACTGTGGAGGAGGGACAAATCCACGTGAAGGGGAGAATGAGCTCAGCTTTTGACGTACTGAAGTTTAGGTGTCTGTGGGAAATCCCAGTGAAGTTGGGGGTACAGGGAGTTATATCAGGGTGGAAATCAGAGGGGTCTGGTCTGGTGCTAGACAGAGTCACTCATATTTATATGATAACTGAAGCTGTGAGAGTGAATGAGATCCCTCTGGAAGAGGGATGTATAGGCATGAGAATGGATGAATGAATGAATGAAATCCAAAACCCTGCTCTGAATAGCTTTGGCTAGAAACCTGCAGGATGATGAATGCTAAGGAAGAAAGGGAAGGCTTAAGTTAATGAGCCAGTGCTCCCTCCCAATCCCACGCTGCAGAGCTGGATCCAGGGAAGGAAGCTCGGTGCCCTGGAGCAGGACAGGGTGACTTGCCACATCAGCAGTTCCTACTTTTCACCTCTGCCCTTTGCCACCTCCACGGTACATGGCTTTCTAGTCCAGTGTGGTGCTGCTGTGTAATAGATTTGTGTGATGTGGGCTGATGGTCCAGAGCACAGCTCTTATCTAGCTCTTCCCCTCCCCCCAACACTGAAACAGCCTCCCCCGTTCACCTAGCAAGTTGCTAAAATTAAAACTTAATCAAGCATGTTCACTTGGGGATGCTGAATAATTTGCAGCCCGCCCCAGAGAGCATGGAACTGCTGGGGCAGACAATTAGTGTGAGAGCTGCAAGAGGTGCCTCCACTTTCTTGGTGCCTCCAAAATCCTGGTGCACAGAAAGACAAGGGTGCCTGCCTCCTGCTGGCCTGGCCGTTGCCCCAAAGGTGAAGTGTCTGGGTCAGTAATGTCTCCTCCGTGACACTGACCTGAAGATGGGGGCAGGACCTCTGGGAAAATTTCTTCTCTGGCCAGTTCTGCCCTTTTTCCTAGACACAAAGCCAAGGTTACACTAATGTCACTTTTCAAATAAATTCTGAGCTTAGAGTCCAGAATTTCCAAGGCACCTCTAGAGGTTCCAGTAAAATGATGCCATCGTGACAGACGTATTTGGTGTGTCTGCTCCTTTCCGATTTGCCCATCTTACAGCCCAGATACTTTCTTAAGGGTCTTGTTAGTTTGGGGCACATATGTATGATAACCTGCCCGACACACACACACACACACACACACACACACACACACAAGTATTGCACTATGTCAATTCTTGGTCATTCTTCACCTGTTTTTATGTCCTTGGACTCTCATCCACCTGTGTGGGACAATCTCCTAGGGTCTTGAGCAAACACCAGGTCTCATCAGAGTGTGATCAGACCCAGTGTTTGGCATTACTCTCATCCACCTGTGGGTAATGATCCCCTATTGTCCCATCAACACCATGTGATGATTATCATCTTTGGCCTTAATGTTATCTCATTGTAGGAGATTATCTCTTCCAGTCAAGTCTTCCTGCATAAAGGCCAGCCCCCGTGAGTATGTGGTCCTCACTCCCTTTCCTTAGTACATGATAATCATTCCACTCTCCCGAGTTCAACAATTCCCCTCATCCCTGGGTTCATTTACTTTCTACATTTATTGAGCACCTACTATACTGTCATAAGGACCCCCTTTTTCATGTCCCCCTTTTTTTGCTGGAAATTGCCTTCCAAATTCTTAGGATAAATCTTTCTCCAAAGTTAATGATGTTCCTTCTTATCTGAGCTCCCAAGGGATCAGACTAGCCTTGAAGGCCAAGGTGCTCAATACACAGAAAGCTGCTTATATTTCCATGTAAAACAAAAACCACTGGGGGAAAGCCGGGCCTGGCCAAGGAGCTTGCTGGCTGGAAGCAACGGATCAGCAGTGAGTTGGCCCTAACTTCGCTCTGACAGTGGTTGCTTTCCCAGACCCAGGCATGCCAGAAGGAAGCCTGCATCTACTATGGATGGAATATATTTAGTGGATGGTGAATGCCCCAATTTCCTTACTTTATAGATCCGTCCTTCCAAACTACATTTTTTTCTGGGTTCCCAGAAAAGAAAGTCCCATTGGCAGGTGTGCAGTGCATCCCCAGAGTCCACATGCTCCTGATAATACCCTCCTACCCTCAGCTCCAGCACACACAGCCCCACACCGAATTCTGCTGAAGAGCCTACCAGGCCCAGCCCCATCATGCTGCCTGTCTGCTTCCCTCGCCACAGACGCTCCCTGCTCCCAGAAAGCCTTCGTCGCCTGGACTGTCATTCCTGTAGGGCTCTGCATACCCCACCCTCTGGTGGTTCTCAGCCTAGCCTGCATACTGGAATCACCAAGCAAACATTAAAAAATATTGTTATCCTTAAGGTCCCCACCCTGCCAAGTCATATTTAATTGATTCTGCAGTGCAGCCACAGCTTGGGAATTTTAAAGGTTTCTCTGGCAATTCTGACGTTGTGCAGCCATGGTGGAGAACCCACGCCCTGATGTGACACCACCTCTCACCCCTCCTCGACTCCCACAAGCCATCATAATCCCCTGTATCAGTGATTCCCAAACTTTAATATCATCAAATCATTCAAGAGGGATTGTCAAAACACAGATCGCTGGGCCCCACGCCCAGAGTTCCTGATTCTAGGGGTCTGGAGTGTCCCCAAGGACCTATATTCCTAACAAGCTCCCAGGTGTTGCTGATGCTGCTGTTCTAAGCACCACACTGGGAGAACCACTTCCACATCCTGCTCTCTCCATTCCTTGTCCTTCTCTCCTCCAGTGAACCTGTTCTCTACCCTCCCTTAGTCACAGACTCTGATGTCCATCCCTGAAGCCTTCTCATTACCAACAACCGTACCATTTCATGGTATCCAACTTACGCATTCTGCCCTCCAGCTGCCCTTTCACTCCCTGCAGTGCCCACTCCAACCCCAACAGGATGCCACCCTCTTGATCCACCTGCTTTTCACGGCCCACACCCCATCAGCCTAAGTTCTCTCCTAACCCAGCTTAGATTCTGTGCCAACAACTGTCTCCTCCATCTCATCCTCAATTTTTCTTTTTCTACCTGTTCATTCTTGTCTGCACACAAACATGTGATGATATTTACTATTTTAAAAAATAACCCTCCATTGGCCGCATTTTCTCCTTCCTACTTTTCCATCTCTGTCACCCTCCTGCCCTTTCACTCTCGCTTGAACCCTCCCTCATCAGATTTTCCCCATCCTTCCTCTGAAATGGTTTGTCAAGGTCACTGGTGACTTCCCCATTGCCAAACACACAGCCAGTCTTTAGTCGGTGTCACACTGGACCTCTATCATTTCCTCCTTCTAGAAACACTTTCTTTGCTTAGCTTCCTGGACGCTGCTCTCTCCTGGTCCTCCTTCTCCCCCACCGCTTGCTCCTCTCATGCTGGTTTCTCCTACTCTCCCTGACCCTAAATTTGGGAGTACCCTTGGACTTGGTCCTCAGATTTTCTCTCTCCTTTACCTACACTCCCTACCCAGGTGATCTCATCCTGTCTCTGAGCTTCAATACCAACGCTGTGCTAGTGACTCTAACATTTATACCTCTAGCCTAGACCTCTCCTCCAAACAGCAAGCCCACATGCCCAGTTGCTTACTGAGTGTCTCCGCTTGGATGTCTCACAGGCAGCCCAAATTTATAAGCCCAAAACTGAACTCCTGGTTCTCCTACCTGGGCAGGCCCAAACAGGTACCTCCTCTATCCTGCCACATCATTAAATGGCTGCTCCAGTCTTCCATTTTTGGATCAAGCCAAAGCCTTGACGTCATCCTTGACTTGTTTCTCTCGCACCCTCCGTATAGCCTATCAGCAAATCCCGTTGGTTCGACCATCAGAACATGTCCAGACTCTGAGGGTTTCTCTCCATGTCTATATGACTCTAGGCCACCGTTCTCTGTCACCTAGATAACTACAGCTATCTCCTAAGGTCTTCCAGCTTCCACCCTGCCCCAGGACCTTTTAATACATAAATCAAATTCTGTGATTCCTCTGGCTTGCCACTCATTCAGAGTGAAACCAACGCCTTTAAAAAGGCATGCGAGACCCTACGTTATCTGACCTCCCTGCCCCTCCCTGGTCTCATGCTCCCCAGTCTGCTCCTTGGTCTCTCTGCTTCTGCCTTTCAGCTCCTTAATCAACAGCTTGGGGCTCTGCTCTTGCTGTTCTCTTGGGCTGGAATTCTCTATTCCCAGGCACTCCTTGGATGAATTCTGCCTGCATCTAGAGCCTTCTCTGACACACCCCCACCCTCACCCCCAGCAAACATAATGCGCACCCATCACTGGTTGGCCCATTTTCTTGCCGAATTTTTCTTTTTTTTTTTTGAGACAGAGTCTTACTTTGTTGCCCAGGCTAGGGTGAGTGCCATGGCGTCAGCCTAGCTCACAGCAACCTCAAACTCCTGGGCTTGAGCAATCCTCCTGCCTCAGCCTCCCAAGTAGCTGGGACTACAGGCACGCACCACCATGCCTGGCTAATTTTTTCTATATATATTAGTTGTCCAATTAAGTTCTTTCTATTTTTAGTAGAGACGGGGTCTCGCTCTAGCTCAGGCTGGTTTCAAACTCCTGACCTTGAGCGATCCACCCACCTCGGCCTCCC
>CAUYPO010050531.1:0-30499 GCA_963574435.1 Cheirogaleus major | reverse complement strand
CCCCCCCCCCCCCCCCCCCCCCCCCCCCCCCCCCCCCCCCCCCCCACCCCACCCCCCCCCCCCCCACACCCCGCCCCCACCCCCCGCCAGCCTACACCCCCGCGAGCCCCCGCCGCCACCCTGCCTACCCCCCAGAGACCCCCCGCCCACCCCCCGCCTACACCCCAGAGAGCCCCCGCCTACACCCCAGAGAGCCCACCTGCCCCTGCAAAGAGCCGCCCTTCCTGCTGCCCGGCCAGACCCCAGCTCCTCCGGGGTCCCATCTGTCCCGACCGTCCCCAGGCCGGCTCGCTGCAGGGCTGCGACAAGCACCTGCCCAGCGTGACGGGGCCTCTCAGATCCTCCAGGCCCCAACGTGAGGGTCTTCCTTGTGCAAGGCAGAGACGGCAGGGCACCCGCGTCCCCAGGCAGAGACCCCGAGAACTCACAAGTCCCCTCCCCCGTAGGGTTTCTTTCTCCTTGTTTTGCTTTTTGGGTGACCAGACTATAGAGAAGAAAGCTGAATAGCAAATGTTAAACCCAGCTTTCTCTGGGAATGAGATTTGTGCTTATCCACAATCTCAAAGATTTCCACATTAAAAAACACAAAGGGGGGGCTCCTCTGACCTGACCGCGACCACCCCAGGGGATGGCGCGGCAGATGGCGCAATCCTGGTTGCAGCCACCAGGTGGCGGCCAAGGCCAGCGCGTCCTCCCGGGTCCCTGGAGACGGGGCAGGGCCGGGCGCCCAGGGCAGCGCCTGCTGCGGAGACGCCACAGAGTGCCCGCCCGCCGGTCGCCCTCCCGGCGGTGCCCGGACGCAGGTCCTGCGGTCGCATTTGAGGACTGGGGAACGGGGCGCAGCGCGGGAAAGGCGCTTGTGCACCGTGGCACAGCCCCGCGCGGCATGGCCCGGGCTCGCAGCTCACCGACCCACTTCACAAATGCCTAGGGGCCGCCTGGCCTCATTCACTGGCGGTCCCCCGCAGGGCCTTGACAGATGGGGGCACGGCCAGGGCCCTGCGGCACGCCCGGAGGGGAGGCGGACTCCAGCCCCACCTGGCCGAGCCCCCGCCCGAGGCTGCCGAGGAGTGAGGCTGCTGCGGTGTCCATCTGGGGCTCCACCGGGGGCGAGGGGGACCTGGGAACCCCCAGGGGTCCCGCCTGGGCTGCTGTTCCCTCCGCTCAGCGTGTGGCTGGGAGGCCCCGCCGTCCTGAGGTCCCAGGTGTCACTCCTGCTTGCCTCCCCGACTCTGCCAGGCCCATCCCGGGGAGCCCCTCCGTCTGGAACCCACATTAGCAGGAGCCTGGGCGGCACGCCCCGTCCCACGCCAGCCAGGCGGAGAGCAGGAGGAACAGCAGAACTAGGGCCACAGCCAGGGCCACGGAGGCCACCATGTCCGAGTCTTCAGGGCCAGGGAGGCCACCACCACGGCCATCTCTGCGGGCGATGGGGGCACTAGACAGCTGCATGGCAGAGACCTTCTCCTCGGGGGGCCCTGGGCGGCCCATCTGCAGGAAGGAGGAGGCGGAGGGCAGGGCCTCCTCTGCGAAGGGCCCCACCTGCCCATCCTCTGCCCGCCCCTCCGGTCCCACGCCCTGGGGAAGGCCTGATGGAGGGCACAGGCCAGAGCAGGGGGCCATGAGGTGCCCCAGAAGTGACCATGGGCAGTGGCCCCGAGCCTCAGTTTTCTCCTCTATAAAATGGAAGTGAAGAGGCCGGGCACGGTGGCTCACGCCTGTAATCCTAGCACTCTGGGAGGCCGAGGTGGGAGGATCGCTCAAGGTCAGGAGTTGGAAACCAGCCTGAGTAAGAGCGAGACCCCATCTCTACTAAAAAATAGAAAGAAATTAATTGACCAACTAAAAATATATAGAAAAAATTAGCCGGGCGTGGTGGCGCATGCCTGTAGTCCCAGCTACTCGGGAGGCTGAGGCAGGAGGATCGCTTGAGCCCAGGAGTTGGAGGTTGCTATGAGTGAGGCTGATGCCATGGCACTCTAGCCCGGGCAACAGAGCGAGACTCTGTCTCAAAAAAAAAATTGTCGTGTTAACATCTTTTAAAAAAATAAATTGTATTGTGTATATTTGAGGCATATAGCATAAGATACCTATATGTGGTAAAATGGTGACAAGAGTAGAACACATTCACATAACCACCATGTTAGTGATAATACACCATCAGACCAAAGACACCTTAGCAACATGCAGGTGTCCTGGTCTCAAATCGACAAGCTTTGGACTCGGAGTCAGAACTCCTGGCTCTGCTGGTAACTTGCTGGGTGACCCTGGGCCACCAAGTTTTCTGAACTTATTTAATTTATATATATATATATATTATTTTTTTTAATTTTCTTAGAGATGGGGTCTCGCTATGTTGCCCAGGCTGGAGTGCAGTGGCTATTCACAGGTGTGATCATAGTGCACCACAGCCTCCAACTACAGGGCTCAAGCAATCCTCCCACCTCAGCCTCCAAAATAGCTACAGACATGCACCATCATGCTATGCTTAAGTTTTCTGAATCACCCTGCCTGAGACTCAGTATCCTCCTTTGGAAAACAAAGACTTTGAATCACCAAAGCTTTCCCGATGCTAGCATTTCCTGCAAATGTGACTCCCCATGCTCAAACACTTACAGATGTTCCATCATCCCCGCCTCCCTAACACCTAGAACAGGGCCTGGGACGTAACCAATGCTCAATAAATATTTGCTGATTGATTGACATATTTATTAAGGAACACACACAGGCTGAATTGTAAGGATACCATAGGAAAACTGTGGGGATGGGAAAGAGAAAAAGATACATTCCCCCAATTGAGTATTTCAATCTTGTTGGGTGTGACCAACGTACACGCAAGAAAAATGACTTCAAATATTTACCAACGTACAGACATATAAATAACATAGGGAAGAGTTGTGAGAGCATAGAGCAGGGGGGAATGAACTTCCGCAGAGGGGTCACGAAGGAGACAGCTTAGGGAGTGAGATTTCAAAGGGGCTGGGGGCGCTGGGCAAGATCACGCACAAAGGCAGAAACATGGCGGAAGGAAGACATGCAACAGAGACAGTCAATGTTCGGTTTGGCCAGCATGGATTGTAAAGGGGGCAAGCCAGAGAGGCTGGAGAGATGTTTGGGAGGTTCTGAAATCCCATAGAGTTTGGAATTTTTTCCTGTATGTGAAGCCCTCTCCATGGTGACTTTCTAGCACTCGGGCTGGTGAAAATTGGCTCTTGAAGGGAGTTGTCTAAAAACACTTTACTCTTTTTATGTATAAAGCTCAGGTCTATATACGGTATATAGACCGATATACATATATATGTGGTATTAAATGTTCATGGAGAAGGAAGTTAGTATGGATAAAAGGTTGAGAAATACCACCCTAGACTCTAGGAAGATATAAAAGAGTACCCACGCCCCAAAGCAGAGAGTAGAACTAAGAACAAACACTGAGAGAGGCTTTAGGGTCCAGAGCACTAAGAGAAGACAAGATGTACTACCCATATTCATGCAAGAAATGACTCCTAAAAGTAGAAGGCATTTTGTATCTTAAATCTAACTCCACCCATAAATTTGAAACCAAAATCTTGGAGAGAAGACACAACCATCTCCCTTCTGTGTAGAGACAGCGTCTTAATAAGAATTAATTCCAGGCCAGACGTGGTGGCTCACGCCTGTCATCCTAGCACTCTGGGAGGCTGAGGCAGGAGGATCACTGAAGGTCAGGAGTTCAAAATCAGCCTGAGCAAGAGCGAGACCCCGTCTCTACTAAAAGTAAAAAGAAATTAATTGGCCAACTAAAAATATATAGAAAAAACTAGCCAGGCATGGTGGCGCATGCCTGTAGTCCCAGCTACTCAGGAGGCTGAGGCAGGAGGATCACTTGAGCCCGGGAGTTTGAGGTTGCTGTGAGCTAGGCTGATGCCACGGCACTCTAGCCCGGGCAACGGAGTGAGACTCTGTCTCAAAAAATAAGAAAAAAAATAATTAATTCCAGAAAGGAAGGAATGATTTCACCTCCGGTCATTTCCATCAGTAGAAATGATGAGACACATACGTGTGTCACCTTCACCCACGTGACAGTGAGTAGATGAGAATTTGTAAAACCATACAGGATGGGTGCTTTTGCCTAAACGGGAGCTGTCTTATTTCAACTGAGTCCCCAAAATGAGTGAAAGAGTCTGAATTTTAACATATCATCAGTTGCTAGGATTGTATTGTACACTTCTTACGCTATGCAGAGATACCCAATCACGATTCTTACAGAGAAGCATGACTGACTTGTGTCTTTAGGTCGTGGCTAAAGGGCCCTCTTTAAAATAATAATTCATTACAGCCATCAACAGCTCCGGGGGCCTGATTGGAACTAAGTGCTACTTGAAATTTCTCCCTTTCCACATGTATATTAGTGAAATATTATGTTTGGAATTGCCTCCTTGATGATTGCATGATTAATATCCAAAGGAAATATTAGTAACGTTAGTAATATACTCTTCAATATATTATTTTGCTAAAAGTAGAAATATCAAGCATGTTTCATCCTTTTAAAAGCAGAGCATTATAAAATGTCACATGGAGGAAATGTTTCTATCAGTCCAGAGCAGTAGTCCAGCCAAAATGTCATATTCTACAAATACAATATGTTTTGATTAATATAAAGGGTTTTTTTTTCTTTATTTTTCGTGTGCAAAATGGAGTGTGCTTCTAATTTGTGTACCCACCATCCGCTAATATGTTTAAATTAAGTTGCTTTTGCATACATTTGTATGTTATTCATTCCTAGCTGCTTTTAATTTGCTCAGAATTGACATTTTAACTTTCTAGGATGCCATCCCTACGATCTCCTAATTCCTTGATCATTATTCAGTGTGTGTATCATTTAATGATCACATTTGCTTATATAGGCTTACACATGTCTCAGTGGAAATCGCCAACAGTTTTGTTGCATGGCAGTGTTTAAGACTGAGAACCACCAGGGACTAAATTCAAAGGCAAATTCCCTAGTTAAACACAGGGCACATGGAAGGAAAAGTTCCATTTCCCCTGCTAGTTAATAGCCACATGTACTAATCTCCTCTTGACCATCCTCACAGGAGTACCCGTTAGTCCCAGGTAGAGATATATCATTGGCTTTGCCAAAATGTGAGGTGTCAAGGACAAATCTGCGGGACACCTGTTTCCCTTAAGGAAGAGAATGCCAGGTAGGCAATTTTGCATTCTAGGTTTTTCGATCTCCAAGCCAAGGCTATATTGCCATCCTCAAAGAGTCATTTGTTTCTAGAGGGAGACAGGCATCCGGGCTATCTACAAAGTCCAGAATGTCTGACTTAGAGGGAGGCATGTTCCCCAGACTCCCTCCCAAGCACGCCCAGAGGCAGCTCCAGCCCTTGCCGGAGTCCTGTTACTCAAACACAGCTTGCCCGGGGCAGGGCTGCTTTGGCAAAATGTGCTCTTCTCCTGCAAGATCCAAAAAGAGAACCTCAACGCCTTTGCCAAAGTGCTGTCAGCTCCACTTAAACAGGAAGGCTCCTCTCAGATGCAGAGAGGCTGGGCTCTACCGTGCCAGTGACTTTGGCTGGATGGAACACCCTTAAAATGCCACGGCAGAGACACGCGTCGCCAGCTCCTGGAGCAGTGTGTGACACAGTCCCTCCGAAGAAATAACACAGTCGATTCAAGTTGGGGGTTTTGTTTTGTTTTATTTTCTCTCTTTACTCATAGAAACCATCCATATCTCTTCCATCACGTCAGTTAATCTGTCTTTGTTAAAAAAAAAAAAAAAAAACTGACGCGAGGTAAAATTTTTAACTTTTTTGTAATGTTTTACAGAAATATACATAGCTTGATTAATTTTCACAAACCGAACACACCCATGTAACTACGTAACATCATGCAGATGAAGAAATAGAACATTCCCCGGTGCCCCAGAAGCCCCTGCCATGCTTTCTTCCTGTCTCTGTCCCACTTTTAAGGGTAGCTACTATGATATGAAGCCACATTTTAAGTCCACTTTTGGTGGAAGAGTTTAAGATAAGAGCTGAATTTCCTAGGTGTCTGTGTCTACATGCAAACATTTCTGCATTTTAAGTGGACTTAGTTTGGGAGAGGAAGTTTCCGTTTTCTTTAAAATTATTCAAAGAAAATTATTATTATTAATATTTCCATAAAATTATTCAAATCTGATCCTTCTCCTTGGTTCCATTTCTTAATCTTCACCATCAACTCTGACAACCCATAGCACATACACCTGTATTCAGAAGTAGCATTTGGAAGGAATCCCATTTCTGTACGTCACCATGATGTGCGTATTTAAGGGGGTGAACTCCCTTTTCCATCTTGTATCTAACTGGAGCAATGTGCCTCCATCCACAACAATTTATAAAAATAAGACAAGTGAAGCATCCCACCATTTCTATCCATCCCAAATCACTTCATAGCAGCCCCGGCTCCAGCCCTGCCCTGAATTTCAGGAACTTGAAGTTCTCGGTACGAGACAGGTTCTGGAGTCTTGGCAGCAATGGATCTGGATGGCAAAGACCCCTCCTGGAGGCATTTAAGCGACGTGATCATGGTGCACGGCTGCTCCTTGAGCATCCACGCTTTTAAGTCACTCTGCGGCTGATTTTTTTTCCCATTAACTTTCGTCATTTCTCTCTGAATACAAAGCCACGCCCCACGGCGCCCCATCCGTAAGCTGCTTCTTTGAACTGTGTCACTTGAGTTTTCGCTGTTGTCTTGCCGTGGACTTTAAGCCAATTTATTTACGACTGTCCTGTGCTTTCTGCCACATCTGCATTGTCACCGTGATGGTATTTTTTTCTTTCTGTCTGTTTCTTCCACAGGAGTTTAACCAGTAACCTACCCAATGTGAACCTACCCAATGTGAACCTTCCCAAAGTACCAAATCTACCAGTTAACATCCCTCTGGGCATCCCACAAATGCCTACTTTTTCGGCACCGTCATGGATGGCTGCTATTTATGATGCTGAGTGTGTATTCAGTTCACATCAGATCTCATTTAAATCTTGGTGATCTTGGCATGGATATGTATTGTTTATTTCTATACATCCTATATAACAGAGATGGAGATGGATAATTAGACATATTTTGCTGATCATACAGAGACAATATTGTTTATTTCTGGCATGCATCGTATTTGTAAGATGTTTGCTATATATACACGCCACTAACAATTTGTCTTAACGCCCACTGCAGGCTTGAGGGCTGTGTTTCACTCCCTGAAGTCTTTTGCAAAAGGATTCTACCTTTTCTTTTTTTGTTTGTTAATACAGGTGATAGGACGTTAAGTGTCAGGCATCCAAAAATAGTCCAGGAAACCTCTTTGATGGGCTGGCCAGTCGTCTCTCAGGGAAACACACTTATACCTAAAAGCTCGTTTTTAAAAAAAATAAATAAAAAAATAAAAAATTCCTGGAGACTGTTTAAACTATAAAGCATATTTCTGGTGTCAGCAAATGGCAGGATATAGTAACAGTATGTTCAGGGCTAAATGAAAATTTCTGAATGGATCAAGCTTTAGTCATGTAAATGTTATGTAAAGATACTTTCCAAGGTGGTAATAGGTTATGGCGCTTTGATATCTAGGTAGCAAGAAGGTTGCTAAATTTGGGAATGCAAGATTCAAACAACAAAGAATTGAATATTTAGTAACCATGTCATCTGTGGTCTGAGCATAGGGTCATTCTTTACATTCGTCCACACAAATGTCAGGGCTGCACGGGGCCACTTCGTTAAGGCTAGCAGTTTGGGGGAAGTGGGGATTGAGAAGCCATTTCTCGTAGCTTCGGAAATGGGCCCTCTCTCCTTTTGTTCTTAGCAAGAAGAAGATCCAGCACCCATCAATCCTACCTCCGGGAAATTAAATTAGAACCACGTGTATGATTTAATAAGTGAAATAAGGTTTAGCGATTCTGTACCCTTCTTTGATCCTTTCCTTAGGCCACAGCTAATTATAGGCCAGATAAGCTTTTTCTTGAAAGAATAAATTGGCACATTTTCAAAGGGAAGTGTTATTATCAAAGGAATAAAAAATGATCTGAAACTGGCGGTGATGTTTTGAAATCTCGAAATCACGTTCATCAAGATGGCCCCGAGCGTTTTTATTTTCGCAGTGATCCAGGTAGAAGACTGGCCATTATTAGCAATGACTGCTCTACCTGACTCCCCCGAAGCTGCCTAATAGTTTTTTAAAACCTATTATTGCTCATAAGATCACAGTGAAATCATACGGTCAATGTGTCTGATTCTCTTTTAAAGACAAATTAAAACCTCCAAAAATTTGTATCTAAAAAAAAAACCAAAAACAAAACCACTTCTAAAAACGAACGCAAATCATATTCATGCTAAGATGACTATATTAAAAGTTAGATTAGGTAGTATCTGTTAGAAATTTTAAACTAAATATCTGAAAGCTTTTCTTACCTCCTTCTGTGCATGCTCTGTGACATTGTTTTTGAAAAGATATGAATCAAGACATTGTAATAAAGCAGATAATGGTCTCCGTTCAATTAATTAAGTCATGAGTGGGAACACATTTTGGTAACTGCTCAGCAATCAAAATAATCTTGGTGCTATTGCCTTAACATTAACAGTTTATCTTAAAAATAAAAAGAAAATATTCTTTTCCTCATGTCAAAACTTAATAATAAGCTCTTCAAAGAAAAAAAAAAAAAACCCTACAAGAATTTTTTTTAAAACTCTGAAACCAGATGGGTGTCAAAATGTTGTTGTAATAAATACCAATTATTGCATTCATATGTACTTAATGATTTAAAACATACAACCATGCAGTTCCAAAACGGGGCTTAGACTAGACAAAGTTGGGGTTGCTTTCTCCCAAGCATAGGATGGGGTTAGGGGGAAGGCTGAACTTCTCACAGAGAAATAATGCATTCCCCCACTTTTGAACGATGCTTACGACAGTATCTGAAAAGAAGGCATGGATTCTAGTCTCCCACCAGAAAATTCCTGATTCTATATCTTTTCATAATTCCGGTTTCCTCCTTTGCCACCTTTCATTTTTAAGGACGTGTTTCTATGTCACCTGCTCCTTCGTGTCAGATACCTCTCCGTACTGACCTCAGACTGGTCTGTCCTTGAGAACATTGCCCTGTCGGTCCAGGCCGTAGGCTCCCTCTCGGCATGTTGGGAGCTCTCCTCTCTCCCTGCCCTGCGGTAGCTATGTATGCATTTATGGCCTAGCTATATTTCTCTCTGAAGCATTAATTCAATGCAGCTGGCATCTGTCACAATAGAAACACCCACTCTCATCTGTTTCTATAGACGATGTCAGAACGAGTGGTAATGCATGGTGTGTTGGACATTTTATAAATTACCGTGTTAGCATTAGTGGTATGCGAGGAAAGGGGTAGGCGGGGAGGAGTGGGGGGGCGGTCACCCCTCAGAGCTCCAAATGGGACTGTCACAAAAGAGAAAGCCAGCCAGAGAAGGGCAAGAGGGTGAGAGATGGAGCATTTCTCATACGCAAGCTTTTCGTGGAAGCCCCAGGTAAAAGTTCCTTAGATGTCATTGCACAGAAAGGCATCTTCGAGACCAATTTCCCCATCTGCACAGAGGACTGGGTAAGATGGTGCAACGGTGACAGAGCTCAGGTTTTGAGCCCTCACGCATTGAAAATACCCCCTGTCCACTAACCTCCCCTGCCTCAACTCACCTTATCCTGGTGAGGACTCCGCCTATGCAATGGTCTAGGAAAACTGGAGTCATAACCAAACTGAACGAGAATTTTGGATTCAAGGTATCCAGGTGTATCCATCTCGATCCGAGTCACCCCGGTTTCTTTCCAGCTCTTCGAGAGAGAAAGCGGGTCCTCGCTCACCACTTTGTTAGCACTGTTCTTTTAAAACTACAAGTCTTGTGCAATCTCCCGGAGACCTCCAGTCTGGAGGGGAGCTGGGGAAATGCATGAAACCCGGAATTTTAATAACTGCATGTTGCCATGTAGTTATTAACCGTTGAGATTTCTTTCTCCCCCTGGTTCGTGGCCTTCATCTGAATCATCACATGTGCTAATGTGGTTATTAAAAGAAGGCTGATTTTTACCATACACCACCCTCCTGGTTGTGACGGGGCAACACCTTCTTCGGACTCCTCACTGGTCTGGAGCAATTGGCCGAGCAAAGCAGACTAACTCGTGTATGGTAAAACTCAAGATCTGCCGGTGGAGACGGCCCCCCCCTCCACCGCCGACACACGTCGTTTTGTATGCTGAAGCTACTGTTTGCCTTAAGCCTCCTGATCCCCAGTTGTCTCTGTGTTAGTCTTTCCAGAGACCCGAGGTCCCTGGGTGACTCTTGTTTCCTAATTTTTTATCCTGCCAGTAACGGGTCAGGCACCTCGGAAGATCTGTTCTGGAAACTCGATGCCCTTCAGACCTTCATTCGGGACTTGCACTGGCCCGAAGAAGAGTTTGGGAAGCATCTGGAACAACGGCTGAAGTTGATGGCAAGCGACATGATTGAGTCTTGCGTCAAAAGGTAAGCACGGATGGCCGGACAGGTCCTACACACCGTCCCTGCTCTACAGAGACTCAGGGAAGGCTAGATGGCTGCTCTTTCGATTGACCATCATTTGGAGTCTCTTGGAAGAGGCGATTGCTTGTCGAAGTCACCTGGAGTGGTGGCTGCCAAAGTCTAGCTTCCATTCATTCACCTGCCCTCCATCTGTCCAAAACCCAAAATAACCTAGCTGCCAATTTTTTCATGGTGGTTGGCTCTATGCGCAAAAGATCCCTGTCCGTTCTTATATTCCTCTTTGTATCCCCAATATCTAGCAGTATCTGGCACAAAAATGCTTAACTAATAAGTATTGGTTAAGTGTATGAGCACGCGCACGGAGGATAGCTGGATTAAAAAAAAAGACAAGAAAGAATATACCATTCTAGAGCAAGCATTTCCAGGACAGGTAGCAGGAATCTACTGATTTTTCAGCCATGTGAGCCAGGCCTCAACATTGCGATTCCCTCTGTATATAAGAAATGAGCACGTGCTATGTGCCACTAGTTGTCCTGCTCAAAATCTAGTTGGATATCAACAAGGAAGTGTGAAGCGTCAAACTTACATTTTTCCCTGCGCACAAACTGCCTGTTTTGTCACTGGGGCTCATAGGACTGGGGTAGGGACTCTGTACTTGAAGTTCCCAGGGAGACTGTTCTGAGAAAGTGAGGGAAAGAAAATGAGGACAACATGCATGCATTCAACAAGCATTGTTTGAGCTCCTCCCGTGGACCAGGCACAGGGCTAAGTTCTTGGCATGCAGCGAAGATCGAGTGTCTCTGCCTGGATATCAGATACAGAAGTGGAATTCCACTGATGTAAACCTCATCACCATCGTCCTGTCTACCCCCAGATACATCCCAGTTCCTTTTCCAGTTCATAACTGTTCCATGATTTTTCCTCCTTCAAAAAATAAAAAAATAGACTGTAAGCAGCGCAGGCTACTCTCAGTCTCCAGATGTTGTGTAATTTAGTTGATGGATCAGTTGTGGGTGATGGGAGCCGGGTTTGGCTGGAAGTGCGCTGAATTCATCATTTTGTATCTTGGAAGAAGAAAAGGGAAGTAATAGCACCCAAACTGTGGAAACCAAAAGGGGAAAGAGAACAACGCAATTCCAGGTAGGTGGACAGGCATTGGGGAAGGAACTACCTGATATGGAGAATCCGAGCAGGTGTTCGATGCTATTTCTGGAAGCTTAAAGTCCTAGTGATCCAGATTTTGAGTTTTGCTCTTTTCTTCTCCCTCTTAGAACCAAAGGCAAGCCGATTTCTCCAACCCAAGGTCAAAATATCTCCTTAGGGTTTTGAATTCTATCTCCTACGTAGCCTACATCAATTTTAGGAAAAACAGTGCTTTTGCAGTGGCCAAAGAATTCCACCAAAAACCTTCTTGCACGCTCTGTCCTAAGGGGCTGAAATGCATTATATAATAATTAAGACTTCTCAGCTCCTGACCTGTGCACACAATTGTACAGAAGGACGTGTATGTCCTTCACTGAGAAAAAGAAGCCAGTCTTCTGGGTAGGAAGTAAGAAAAAGGCAAGATATGAAAAAATCAAAGATGGATAGGGACTCTGTATTATCTCTTCCAACCTTGTAATCCTATCTTTGTGGCTCAGACACCCAGAGGGTGAGCTACACAGAGGCAGGAAGTGGATCTTGTTCATTTGGTTCTCCTCACCCTCCCCAGATACCAGCATCCTGTTTGGTGCAGAGTATCTATTAAGTAACCTTTTATTGACAGAAATTGGTCCACTGCACATGTATGACTGGCCTAGGCCCTTAAATTTCCTGATGTCCCTTTTGACTAAGGCCCTAGACACACAGAACTGGCATGAGCAAAAGTAGGTGGAAATATTATCCCCAGCCTTCCAGATTCAGAGGATAGAACATGGAGAAGTTCTTGGATGTTTTAAGACATATAATCTACATTAGAAGAGCCCAGAACCATTGTTTTCCTCTTTGGGACAGAATAAATAAGTCTTTTTCTAGGCCCGTGCAGTGAGGGCAATGTTTCATAAACATAAATATGCAACGCCAAAAAGTCAGTAAGGCACTCCTTCTGTGTCAGTTTCCAATAAATTGAATAAATTAATTTGACGGACATTTACAGAACCTCTGGTCTAGTCCGTATCAGGTACTGTGCTGAACACAAAACAAAGGAGAGTCAGTTGGATTCAGTGACCTCTCCAAGCCTGGCTTTTTGGTTCCCTAGAACATTCTCCGTCACATTAATTTTGCATTCAGTTTCCTCTTTTCACAACCCTGCACTCCAAAGGCTAGGAACAGTTCTCCTGTGAAAACAGAAGATGATTGCTTCATTGGAAGGGAGCAATTTAGCATTTCCATTTCTCAGATTGGGCCGGAACTGGCACACAAGGCTCAGAAGATCAGCACGGGGACCTGTCCAACTCGGTCCCCACCAGCCCTCCTTTTCCCAAACCCAGCAAATGATGTATTTTCAGCATAGCTTAAAATGATCATCATGATTAGAAAGCTACTTTGGTGCACTGAGTCTTTGGAAGCCAAGATGCATTTATCTTTCGCATGATCATATAATATATAGGGGTGTTTTAAGGGTTTGGGTTTTTTAGGGTTTGTTTTTTTTTTTTTTTCTTAAGAACTGGGCTCCCAACCTTAGAAATTATACTTGGCTTCCCTGCATGCACTCAGGGTGTTAGCAAGCTGGCATCCTCTCCTGAGCTAGCTAGCTGTGTGGTCCTCCTATGCACTGTTACTAAACTGCTACAAATTCCTCTTAAAGCAGCGCCTTGCTGGTGGCTGCATGATCTCCAAAACCTGACAGCAAGCAATGAGAGAAAGATGCATCCGATGAAAGAGGCTTGAATAAAGCCACTTATTCTCCAGGTGCTTCTCTTTAAAGCTAGGTGATGATGTGACCCACGTCTCTGAAACCTTTTCAGATATAACCAGGCCCCTTTACAATGCTGATGTCAACGATCAGACCTCACACCTGTATTACCAGCTGGCCACGCTGGGCTAGATTTCTCCTATGAGTGGGTTGTTAGGGTTAGGGTTAGGGTTTTGACATAGGTTTGACCTATGTCAAAATTAGGTTACGTTCAAATTCCACCATGACACAAACCTTGAATTGCATATTATGTACATAAAATGTGTGTATGTGTGTGTGTATATATATATATATAAAAGATAGTTGTATGTTAAGTATATTATGACATTTTTAATTACAATAATACATTTTCATAGCAAAATGATACGTTGACTCCGAAAATAAATAAAACATCGTGGAATTTCTCTGATACCAGACTTCCTAATTTCACTCCCTTCCCCAAAGGTAGACATCTTTAGTAGCTTGATGTATTTCCTTTTTTTTTTTTTCTTTTTTACATTTAATAAGCAAAAACTTTTCTTTTTGTCTTTAAGGCAATATAATAAACTTGCTGGATTTTTAAAATTTTCAGTCTCTTTCAAACCAGAAAGGAAAAAATAATAATAAATGTCATTTAAGATTTTTCTCCACCATGAGGTTTTTGAAGATTAGAAATTGCTTTTTTGTTGTTTTGTTTTGTTTTGTTTTTTTAATGAAATAATTCAAGGTAGGCAGTTGCCAACGTGCAAGAACTTACATATGCTGTACTGGTCTAATCGGGTTTTTGTGAATTTGTTCATTCTCCTGCAATTAGGGTTCTCCATAGCACGTAAACTATAGAGAGAAATACACCAAGCTACAGGTGCTCCGTGTCCTGCCAAGAAAGGAAGGGTGTGAGTGGCTGTCTCCGTGAATAGGCCTGCCTTAGTTGGGAAAGTCATTTAAAAGAGAACACATGTGAAGTCATTGTCCCTTGAAACTGATTACAGCCTTCAATTTTCTTTTTCACTGACCTCTCAGAAAATGTCTCCTCCACCTGCTGCCATCTGAACGCTGAATTGGTCTTTTCCTACTTTGTTTTAATAGAACCAGGATTGCATTTGAAGTTAAGCTGCAAAAAACCAGCCGATCAACAGATTTTCGAGTCCCACAGTCAATATGCACCATGTTTAATGTTATGGTTGATGCCAAAGCTCAATCAACAAAACTTTGCAGCATGGAAATGGGCCAAGAGGTAAAAAAAAAAAAAAAAAATACAGATTTTTTTTTTCCCCCTCTCCATTGATCATGTAGAAGAAACCTTCACAAATTCCTTCCATCTACCCTAGTCTGCTAGTTTCAGAAATACTCTCTAACATTTGTGGATTGAGCCATGGATGAGTGTTCGGTATCTGTTTGTCAAGTAAATTTCTAAGGCATGTGCTGATAAGAATGCCAGTCTCTTGGAAATGATTCTTGGCTGGAGTTGGGGTGGCCGTAACGTTCCTTCAAGCTAAATGATGTTTGACGACCTTATTGATTAGGCTGGTATCTCTGACAGATCTGTGTTTGCCAGAATGCAAGCCATTTTCAAATTTGAAGTGCATTTTTCTCGCTTTGAACATCTGGACAGCAGGAGAGCCCTTTCTTGCCTTGGATATATGATGTTAGATCACCCTGCTACCCCATCACCAGCCAGCAGGTTCTGAATTTCAAAAAAATTGCAGACTTTCAATTTTCCTTACACTGGGTAGATTCTGAATCTTCCCTGACCAAAAGTTTAGTCCTTTGCTAAGTTTGCAATTCCAAAGCGGTATTTAAAATGTAAAGGAGAAGGAAACAGCAACTTGGGCTTGATTAAAGACTATCATGATCATTTTTCTCTGATGGCCTTAAGCCAGCTCGATATTCATATACCAATTTAGAATTAATTCAGAAACATTTCTGGCAACTCTGTGTTGTTGCCAATTGGCATAAATTGCTCCTAAATCAGATCTTTCGATACCAGCTTACATGTTCAGAATTTTTACTAAATTATATTTGCTCCTTATTCGTTATTTATTTTCTGTTTCGGCACCTTCCATTTTTAAATGTGGGTTGGTGGTATTCTCTCCCTGGCAAGTTCATCTCCAACCTTGTTTCCCCCACGAGTCAGCTTCCTCTGCCCCCGCCCCTGCCCCCACCCTGGGTGACTTCTGCTCCTGAGTTTTCTCCTCGAGGACCTTTCCCTGGGGGTTACATTCTAGGCACTGGAGTCCCATGCAGGGGGCCATCGGTTGTCTTTCCTGGCACCTTTGGTTCATGTGAAGGATCTGGAAAAGCGGGTCTCAAATTTCAGTGTGCAATAAACTCATTAGAGAGCATCTTAACATCTAGATTGTTGGATCTCACCCCAGGAGTTTCAGATAAGTCTGAGGAGTGGTCTAAGATTTGTGTTTCCAGAAAGTTTCCTGGTGATACTGATGCTGCTGGCTGCTCCAGAGACCACATGATGTGAACCACTGATCTGGAGGCTCACTACCTAAAAATGAGTTAAGGAGAAGGGCTCAGGCAGGAAGGATCACCCCCTTGGGAAAGACCTGGGTTTGAGTGTCCAGACACCGGGTTACTTCTCCTGGCTGTGCTGCAAACTGGAATTTGAGAAGTCATTCAGCCTCTTTGAGCCTCAGTTTCCTTATCTGTAAAATGGTAGCACTAGTCTACTTTTATTCAGGCTGTTGTTAGCAGCAGAATCAGTTCTTCAACCCATACCAAAAAAGGCCAGCATGTGAAACGAATAAAAATAGAGCTGCTCTGGGGGCAGGGAGGGCCTGCAGAGGGGTAGGAGGAGGTTGAGGGAAAGGAGCCCAGAGCCCAGTTGCTCCCCAGTTCTGCACCTCTGCATTGCCCACCACCCTCCGGAACTTCTCAGTCTGAACAATCTCTTAGGCTTCACAGAGCCCACTTTAAGAGCCCTGTGCTTGGTGATCTTGAAAATTCATTAAGATCCCTTTGAGTTCATCCTTTCCAGAATCTTGTCCCTCCTTAGTTTTTCTCCCCTTGAAGCTTCTGTTTTTTTTTTTTCAATTGAGACATAATTTACACACCCATAAAATTCACCCCTTTTAAAGTGCATGATTTAACAGTTTTAGTATATTCAGAAAGTAAGGCAACCATCACTAGAGTCAATTTTAGGACATTCGAACATTTTTCATCAACCCAAAAAGAAACCGAGTACCCATTATAAGTCATTCCCAAAATAAATAAATAAATAAATAAGTCATTCCCCTCCCTTTCTCCCTCCCTCTCCAGCCCTAGGAAATCACCAGTCTACTTTCTGTCCCTAAGAATTTATTCTTAACATTTGATATAAATACAATCACGCAGTATGTGCCCTCTTGTGTCTGGCTTCTTTCGCTTAGCATAATGTTTTCAAGATTCGTGCATGCTGTAGCAGGTACTGATCTTTCCTTCTTATGGCTAAATAATATACTCTATGGTATGGATATAGCACGTTTTGTTTATCCATTCATCAGTTGATGGACATTTGACTTGTTTCCACTTTTTAGCTATTATGAATAATGCTGCCACAAACATCCGTGTACAAGTTTTCATGTGGTCCTATATTTTCAACTCTCTTGGATATATACCTAAAAGGTATATAGTAACTGGGTCATATAGTAACTCTATGCTTGGCTTCTAGAGGAACTGCCAATCTGTTTTCCAAAGTGGTTGTACCATTTTGTATTCCCACCAGCTATGTGATTTCTCCACATCTTAGCCAATACTTATTATCTGTCTTTCTATTGTAGCCATTCTAGTGTATGTGAAGTGGTATCTCTTGTGATTTTTGATTTATAGTGATGTTTAGCATTGGCCATTGCATATTTTTTGAAGAAATATCCGTTTAAATCCTCTGCCCATTTTTTTAATTGGGCTATTTGTCTTTTTATTGTTGAGTTTTAAGAATTCTTTGTGTATTCTGAATACTAGACCTTTATCATATATGTGATTTTTCGACTATTTTCTCCCATTCTGTGGGTTTTCTTTTCCACTTTCTTGATAATATTCTTTAAAGCACAAGGTGTTTTCTTAAGTTTGTTGAAGTTCAAGTTCTCTATTTCCTCTTAGAGCTTCTTGAGATGTGCATTTTAACTGAGTTTCCCAAGAATGGCCCCAGTCCAGGGTGGAGAAGGGTGGATGCTAGGACTGGCTTCCCTTTCCCTGGCTCGCTTTCGCTGGCTCGCTCTAGGTTAATGAAATTTTAACCATGTTTAAAAAGCTCCCACATACCTGGTCAGGTGGCTAAACCATTCTTCCAAACAAGCCGAGTCACTCTGATCTTAACTTTTTGCTTTTTGAGCTGGGGATTTAGTGAGAGTAGTGGGAGGGAGGGATTTGTTTTCACAAACTCTACCGAGCATATGATGAAAGTTATGGAACCATTTCCCAGGAAAAAGAAATATATTCACACAATATTACTACACAATTTCAGGAGACCTGTGGACCTCCCTAGACCAAATCATAGACCCCAGCTGAAGGTACATTATGGGAAATAAGTTGACATTTTTTGCCACTAATCCCTTCTGTGCTAAAGTACAATGACATTAGCTTAACCTTGGAGTCTTGTTTTCTAGAAGAATAAGTTGTCTAGTGGTTTAATCTACAACATCCTGTAGACCCTACACTTAAGCTACTAAACTATGTAACCTTGAGCAAGTCACTTTCTCTTGTAACCATACTGTGGTCATTTGTTGGATTAAAAATGTAGCATGAAACAACAACCTTTGGGAAGTATGTGGCTTGTTAAAATTGAGGATAAGGTCCCCTAACTTCTGGATGTAAGATTATAAAGTTTTCTTTGACTTGTTCAAATAGTAACATTTTTGACGCCAAAGAGTAGTATCTATTTCTTTCCGGGCATTATTCTATCTGATAAAGTAAGAAAGACTACATGTATTCTCCCCATATGGCTCAACATTATTTTTTTTTTAGTGACAATAATAACTGAGGCTTTTAAACATTTCTTGGTTTTCCCAAAATAGTGCATACACCCCTAGACTAAATATCTTTATTAAGGGCCCATCCAATACTGAGTTCTCGTTTGTGATTCTCATCCTCACACTCTCAGTTTTCCCAAGCCGTGCTAAAGAGGTCTACCATGACATTAGGACATTGCTCCCTTGGATAACCGAATCACAGACACCTAAGTGGCCAACCTGTGGGAAGCGAGGCCTCTTATTAGAATGCCCGGTGGCTGAGAACAGTGAGCATAAAGCCAGTCATGATTGTCCATAAATACATACTTCCTCTGAGTGGCCTGGCACGGTGGCTGTGACGATAAGGAGAACTTCAGTGGGAAGTCACATGGAAATGCTTCCTCCTTGACTTTTCTCACCTTGTAGAATGGGCATATCCACCTTCAAAGTAAAACTGAGTTGTTGAAATGAGATTGACCAAGAATGACCGAAAACATCCTGAAATTGGGATAAGAATAGATGGAAGTCCAATGTTTTTATGTAGTTTGCACTTTGTGAGTATTGGATGTGAAGCCCATATTATAGATCTAGTTACTAATATGGGCCTACCCTGGATTTCAACTCCCTCAGCCTGTTTTAGACTAGATAATGGCCAGGTGATGCAATCTCCAGTTTTAAAATCACTTCCTGAATTTCATCATTGGGTAATGTCACATCTAAAGGCAGCTGCTGAAACATTTGTTAACCATACTTTTCTATCTTAAATATTTATTTCTTCATTAAAATTTGTGAAGTACCCAATAGAGAGGAAATTGTGTATTAAATAGTTTCTCACTTGGTCTAGTGTGTTTTCATCTCATTTCCAAGGTCAGATGGTCTTAACAGAAAGACAACATACACACAATCTGTTCTATGACAAGGCAAAATGTGCAGCACAGAAAGTCAAGTGGAATGATTTTCACGTAGTGATTGTGAATTTGCAGTTTAGCTCATCAGAAGCAAAAGTGAGCTCACCAAACTTTCGATGCTGTTGAAGATCAGTCGTTCCCTGAGCAGCTATCACCATGATCTTGGGCCCTAGGATATAATTTAGGGGTGTAGGGCAAGATAATCCAAGAAGGCCATCAGGGAGGACAAGAAAATGGGAAAGATCCCTCTTTGTACCCATATTAGGATGTAGGTAGAATTAGTCAATCAGACTGCAAGAGATTTTATAACAAAATAATCTGGTAGGGAGATGCTAATTAAAAGATGCTCCAGTGGTCTGTATACCCATTCATGGAGCTTCCCATCTGCATAGGACGATATATCTCCCAAGAAAGAGCAAAGAGGGAAGGCAGAGTATTCACTACTGTTCCAAAAAGCAAGTTAATCCAATACATTTCATATATCAGGAAAAACTGATAAAAGGGATTCATGTATTTTGTAATTACTTGAATAAAAATGGGGGCTGCTTTGATATTTTCTCCTTTGCTATATGATAAGCAAAGTTATTATTACCCTGTTCTATCTTCCCCAAAGTAGGTTTTACATACATCAAGGCATAATTTATATACAGTAATATATATGGATTTTAAATGAGTTTAGAGAAATGTATGCAAACATGGTAGTAGTGGTAATAATACTGCCCTATAGTACTTTCAAGTTTCTAAACCATGTTTCTGTGCATTATTTTATCACTTGGTTAGGTGAATTGGGTGAATTCACAACAGTGGCAGTTCTAGCCCCATTGCACAAATGAGGAAATGGAACAACAGAGATTTACATGCTCAAATTTCCCCTGGAAGTAAGAGTCAGTCAGAATAATCACATCAAAACACTTTGTTTTATATGCAGAAAAAAAGAAATGTTCATTATAAAAGAAGAAGAGTGGAAGTTATAATATTCATACAGTGTGAAAGGGAGAGATAGTGGGCCTACCTAGTGAGAAGCTAGGACCAAGTTTGACATGGAAAAGTTGAAGGTAGGAAGAGGTTCCCATAAACCATCGTGTGCCCTTAAGCCTCAATGTCTCCACTGTGGTCTCCCTATGAAAGGGTTTGAAGTTCCCCAACACCTGGAGAGGAAGCTTGTTTCTCTTGGGAGAAAGAATGACATCATTAACTCTTTAAACCAAAACCCTAAATCTTTCTTGGTGTGTGGCGAACAATTGCTCATCTCTCTTTACCATTTCAGCCAAGTTTTTCAAGGGAATGTTTCTGTTCTCAACGATGTTCTTCTTTGCTTGATTAAAAGCCCCTTATTTAATATTCCATATTGTATTACTTTGTACACAGCTAGCTTTTCTGATTTAGTTAAATCCCATAATTAATAAATGTGAATCATTTATAGCAACCCAAAGAAACCCTAGTGGAGTGAGGCAGTCACACGAGGAGAGAAAGTAAGCATGTGATTCTAGATCTTATCTCAAGACCTAAAAATGAATTTGGAGCCCTGTCAATATTCCTGAATTCTTTTGCTCTGAAATCTTCCTTTGTGTTTCTAGCAGAGAATTCTGCAGACATTTTTTTTTTTCATTTAGCTTCAGGTTTATGCACTTAGGAGTAAATTCTTTTTCAGATCTAGCGGTATAGCCAACATGGTTCTGACTCATCAGGGTGATACAATATGGGCTGTTTGCTTTATTGTTTTTTCTCTAATCAACTAAAATGAAACTGAATGAGAGGACTAAGTTAATAAGACTCTCTCTCCCTGCCCGTATCTTCTCCTTGATGAACTTGAACAAATAATAATATTCAAATTACAACGATAGTTGACAAAATGTTTTCATGTCTGGACCCTCACTTGATCTTCAAAACAGAGACCGATGAGTCTCAGAGCATGACTGCCAGGAAAGGGCTTTTGGGCACTGATTTTTAAAATAATTATAATAGAACAGACACACTAAAAATTTTTATACAGAATTGGCCTCATTCCCTTTCCAAAATCAGCAAGTTTTACTGGCTTCTCCCTCTCGTTAGTTCTGGGTGATAATATTATCTGTTTTGTTTTGTTTTTTTACAGAGAAGGAAACTGAGCTAAATTTTTATAGGCAACACGACTTCCCAACTTTGCAATGGGACTCTATCCAGGTCTTCTGATAACAAACCGACCTTCCCTGTGGCTCTAAATGAATGAACGTAATTCACATCCCCTTTGCTCACTCACAGTAATTCTGATTGTCAGTTATCGGAATATGAAACCACATTACTGTGGCTTATTTCAGTATGTTTGCATAGTTTTTTGGCTGTTTTATTTAATTTTTATTTTCTCATGTGTCCTTTTGTCCTAATTTTTATTTGTACTGTTCCTTCTTTTTTTCCGTTTCTAATTAATCATCCTTCTGAAAGTTTGCTAAAGAGTGGGTAAGTGCATTTTCCTTTTCAAATAACAATGTTTGGCATTGTTATTTTTTTGTTAAGGAAATGTGGAATAGTTCAAATGGGTACTAAAATAATCTAATAAATGTCAAGGAGCTGGCATATAATGTTTTGTGTTGAAATCACTTTTCCTTTTTCTCTGGCATTTACAGCAGATTTTTGTTTGTTTTCACATTACTATTTAAATTTAATCGACAGCCGCAGTTAGAGAAATTGAAAAACTTAGCAGCCGTCTCAGCACAGGGCTAGGTCTGCTTCTCAGTGAATAGAGAAAATGAGTGGCTTGCTTCAAGGATTCAGAAAGAGACCCTTTGCCTGGACCCTGAGACAATACCTGGAGATAAAATTGGGGGGCTCTGCGACATTAACCCAAAGTACCTGGAAGGTTTCAGAACAGTTTTTGCAAAATCAGTCACAGTGTCTTGGTCAAATTCCCTTTGGAACGATTGCTATACCTAAGCCACATGTCCCAGCAGTTTTCCAAAGATAATTTTCATTTCCTGTGCTAAATCATTACGGTACCTTGCTTTGTAAGATCCAGATGAACACACTGCCAGGCTCTTAAGCCATCTATATGTGCTATCTGTAAAGGTGTGTATGTATCTACACACATGAAAGGCATCAGAAAGCCCTGGGTGAAGAACAATGAGCCGGGTAATTTTTTTAAGGAGCTTCACTTCTCTCTTCATCAAAGACCTGGAGTCAGGATCTTACAGATATTCCTGGGACGAAGGAAAATAAACTGGGTCTGCAGGCCATGCTTTATTTATAAATTGCATTGTCTAAAAATTACTGATGGGTGCAATACCATCCCCTCCCAACCATGCTAATATTTTGTCTTTCTGTGTTCTTTAGCATCAATACCATTCAAAAATAGACGAACTAATTGAAGAAACTGTTAAGGAAATGATAACACTCTTGGTTGCAAAGGTAACCTCCAGCTTCAGGTGAAATGTTTCATTGCGAACGTTGCCTTGTTATGTCTGCATTTCCATTAAAATGTAACACGTTAAAAAGTTGAGCTGGATCCTTGCGTCTCTCAGGAAACAGGATTGTACATCACCCAGCCGCAGCTCTAAATGATTTTCCGATGATCTCAAGCCGTGTGAAGATAAATTGATGAAGTGGCATATGTTAACTTAATAGGAATTTGTCCCCAAACGTCGCGCTAGGTTATGCGGGAAATGTTTGTTTTGTTTTGCAGCACTGACAAAGTTAAATTTTTAAATACAGAAAGTTAAACGGTAATAAGGAATTCTGCCATCATGAAAACCCCTTTTCCTCTAGTTTCACATGCAGTGAGAGTCATAATAAAACATAAAAGTCAGATAAAGCTATTTCAGTCACCCTCATGAATTATAGAATTTTAACTAAGTAATGCTGAATGGGAAGACATTTATATTTGCCAGTGCTAAACTTCTGTTTCCCCCAAATTACTGATAAAATACAAATAAAAATAGATTGGATTAAATGTAGTGCTAATATGTAACGTAAAAACTGCTTTGCGCAGTTTTGGATTTTAAAAAGTGCATTTAATATTATCGCATGCTATATGCAACTCAATAATATTTTGTCACTTTGCACTTCTGTAACACTCTATATTTGCAATCACATAATAATGAAGAGAAAGCCGGATAAGTCAAATATTTCCATGTAAAGTTAGTCTATTCCTTTCTCCGAAGACGGGAATTGAATAATACAATGCAGAAATGAGCAGAGGGCTCCATCCCGGCCTCTGTGTGGTTGGGAAATGTTGTTCTTTATCATGCACGATTATAGTTTGAAATAATTTTTTTTTTTTTTTTGCTGTCTTCCTAGTTTGTTACTATCTTGGAAGGAGTACTGGCAAAATTATCGAGATATGACGAAGGGACTTTGTTTTCTTCTTTTCTGTCATTTACCGTAAGTAAAGAGCTTCTTTCTCTGCTAGTTTTGTTTTAATTTCGGTTTGGGTTTGGTTTGGTTTGAGGGAGGGATGCTATTGTGTCATTTTGTTTCGGGTACACGGGTGTGAATTACAGCCAACTATTAATGTGTGTGATATTAACAACCAAGCAGACAGGCAGGACATTTCGTGATAGCCGGGAATCCAACATCATTTCTGTTTCATTTGTGAATGTACGATACGTGTGTATGTCTATATACACACACACATCTCTATACGTCTGTATCCAAAGAGTTTGCTGCCTGAGCCCGCCTTAGCTATCTCGGGCAAATTACTTAATGTGGGCCACTGTTCCCTCGTGTGCAAATAAAGAAAATCAACTTTAGCGATTGCAGATGGAGACCTGCAGGTCTGATAGGGTTGCAAACACGTTGTATGTGATCCTCACTGCGTGGAGTGCATTCTTCTTAACCGAATTAGTTACCCACGTTTAAAAATCAGGAGAATCCACAGAGAAGTCTGTATTCCAGGGGGAGAGAATTGCGCATGCGCGTCACAGCAGCCTAGCTGGGTCTCGGTGGTCTCCGGTGGTCTCTGTAGACCGGCCCTGTGTTTGCAAGCACCCTTCTGGCTGTTCCGTTCATTCACGTACCTATCTGGGAGCCATTTGAGTTCACAAGCTCTGCAGTGGATGATCTAGTTCTTTGCAAATTCCAAGAGGATGCAATTCTGTGCCAGAATTGGACGAGGGCATAGAAGTGAGGTAGGGGATGCAGGGCAGGAGCATCATTTTCTGTAGATGAATGATCAACGGCGATGGTCCCCATAGAGGGGCTGGGTCAGGGGCCCAGTTCTCCCAGCCTTCCCCCTGCTAGGCAAGCACCATAGCTGTGTGCTTCCCTGTCATTTCTTTTTTTATTTATTATTATTATTATTATTTTATGTCAGCATATTATGGGGGTGCAAATATTATGGTTACGTATATTGCCCATGCCCCCCTCCCCCCTTGAGTCAGAGCTTCAAGCGTGACCATCCCCCAAACGTTGCACATCTCACTCATTACGTTTGTATATACCCATCCCCTCCTCCCCCCCCCACCCACCCGATACCCGACAAGTGTTATTCCTATATGTCCACTTAGGTGTTGATCCGTTAATACCAATTTGCTGGTGAGTCCACGTGGTGCTTGTTTTTCCATTCTTGAGACACTTCACTTAGTAGAATGGGTTCTAGCTGCATCCAGGTTCCCACTGGCTCTGGGACCAGCTGTTTCCCTCTGATCATGCCATAGGACAGGCGACCAGTTTAGGACCCACTACCTATGGGTCTTCAAAACAGCCTCATTATAGGAAGAATCTCCCAGATGGGTGTTGAATGCCAAGACAAGGCGCCGCACTGGGTAGTGGATAGCCTCTTGTTGTCTTTGGAATCCAACAGAACGGGGCTTGAATCCTATTGCCGATATTAATTAGTATTGGTAATTAATGCCAGCGGTATGATCTCGAGCAGGTGGGTCATTCTCTCTGAGCCTCAGTTTTCTTATCTGTATGAGAGTGCAGGATGGATCATGTCTTCCATAATGAGCTTCCGTCAGGGTAATAATGTAGGGGAAAGAGCTTACTATAGCCCTAGCTCATGGCAGATTTCAGTAAATGACAGCTATTATTAATAAAAGGTAGGCCGGGTGCGGTGGCTCACTCCTGTCATCCTAGCACTCTGGGAGGCCGAGGCAGGAGGATCGCTCAAGGTCAGGAGTTCGAAACCAGCCTGAGCAAGAGCGAGACACCATCTCTACTAAAAATAGAAACAAATTAATTGGCCAACTAAAAATATAGAGAAAAAATTATCCAGGCATGGTGGCGCATGCCTGTAGTCCCAGCTACTCGGGAGGCTGAGGCAGGAGGATCACTTGAGCCCAGGAGTTGGAGGTTGCTGTGAGCTAGGCTGACGCCACGGCACTCTAGCCCGGGCGACAGAGTGAGTAAGACTCTGTCTCAAAAAAATATAAATAAAAATAAAAAAAATAAAAGGTAACAAATATGATTATTATAAGATGCAGACATACTTGCATGTGACCTCTTTCCAAATATACCCTACTTTGATCTTTCCCCAACCCGTACATTAATCTTCTAAGGAATTAAGGGAAATATAGACAGAAGACATTTAAAGTAGTTTCTAGAGACCATCCACGTATCTGTGCTTCCAGCTTATTTTCATATGCAGCTCTCACCTTCCCAGGTATAAGGATTGAACTCAACCCCAGGAGTGTGATGGCCCCAGTTCCTGCAGCTTGTTGGCCAACGTGGGGTGGGAAAGGGCTGGTGACAATAAGAATTCTGTCCAATGTCACTCTGTAGAACCACCCATAATGTATCACAGCTGAAAGGAAACCTATCCAAACCCACGCCTTTCACAAACAAAGAAACCAAGGCCCAGAGAGGGGGAGTAATTTGTCTAAGGTCACACAGCAATGGGCAGAGTGGAGACAGGAACCTAGGTGTCCTGCCAGCTCTCTCCCCACCACCAAACGGCTTCCAGGAGAGAGTGGGATTGAGCTGGCAATTGCCTGGCACTGAAAGGCAGATGGGCAAGTGAGCGGGGAAGATTCATAAAGAAGGATTCAGGGCACATGAGTGGGAATTATTAGACAATGTTTCATTCCTCAGCGAAGTGGTGGCAATGGTGACAAGAGACAGAATCAAATGCAACATTTCTGGAAAATGTTCCCCCGACACCCACTGAAGACATTGCCTTCTTTGAGTTTTCCTTTGGAGCAACTGTTCTTCCTGCACTGGACTTGAACCTGGGAAACCCCCAGAAAGCCCCTCTGCTCTTTATTGAGCAGAATTCAATCCACCAAGGGCCCCACCCTGATTACTGGCTTACCAAGAGGACTAATGGGAGGTGGTCTGGTGGCAGCAGATTTAAGAACATGGTACCGGGGAGTCTCACGGGAGGGTTAGAAACCAAGAAGACCCAGAGGATCCTGTGCAGAGTTTTCCAGCTGAAACTCCCATCCTCTCATCTCTCTCTTTTCCTGAGACATTTTGCAGCCTCGCAGAATGCCTAACAAAGGCACCGAAATGTGGAACACTCCGGTGCCTGCTGCTGGGCCTGTAACTTCCCTTCTTAGTGACACTTCTCCCACACACTTGGCCATCTCCAGGCCAAAAGCACCCACTTCTCATTTTCAGGCTGTGTTCTCATCTCCTGCCAGCACTGCAGTATTAGGAAAGGCTAGCTGTGCTCAGAGGTGGCAGGAATATCTCCACGCATGGATTCTGAGCTCCCACCCCAATTCCAAAGGGCCTTTGAAGGCTTCCTGCAGCCCAGGTGTGCTAATTTCCCTGGAGGAGAGGAGGAGGGAAAAAAGGTCGCACAGAGGCAGCTTTAAAAGCAACCAGAGAACCAGCTGTGAGTCTAGGACACCTTGCACAGGCGCGGGGATAGGGCCGATGCTCTGGCATCGTTTCCCTAACTCTGCTCCCATTTCTGATTCAGTTCTTCAAGTATTACTGTGCACTTACCACGTCCCCACCTCCGCGGGGCTGCCAAGTCTGAGCCATGTGCTCTGCCCCCCAGAAAGCTGACGAGTATCGACAAATATGCCACCCTTTCCCCCCTCTTTCTCCCGCTGAGCGCCTCCTTTCCTGGGTGGGCTTGATTTCATGGTCCAAGCCAGACATTTTGGAAAACGTCTGCAGTGGCACGGAGCAGGCAGGAATATTTATTTCTCGTCTCCATCTGCATTGCTTCCTCTCTTGGAGAGGAGCTGGGGGGGTGGGGGAGGAGGGAGGATGAGATGTAGCTTCGCCGTGCCAGCCCGAGAGGCGCCCAAGCGCACCCCCTTCTCCTCCCTCCCCAGCCTCAGCAGCAGTAGCAGCCTGGGATTTGGGGAGGCAGGCGCCTTTCGAACTTTTGAAAGATCAGCCCAGTTGGAAGACACGATTAGCAACCATCGCCCATCTCCCTTGACTGCAAGATGTGCTTTTGTGGGGGATGCCTGTTTGGAAGGGTCCCTGTCTTGTGGGTAGCCTCGCGCTGTTCTTTTAGGAGGCCAAGAAGGGGGACAAGCAAGCAGGTCCTGTCCAGGTGTTAATAAGTACAGTGATTGTGGACTTCATCCATTCATTCATTCATTCCTCATTTACCCAACTTATATCTACCGAGCACCTACCTCTGTGTCACGTGTTGGGCTAGGTGCTAGGGAGACAGCAATGGTCAAGGAAGACATGTTCTTTGCCCTTTTGGAACTTACATTTAGTAAAGGAGACAGGCGACAAGAAAGGAAGGAACGTTAGCCGGTGGTGGAAGTGTTGTGCAGGACGTAAACCAGAGGGCAAGAGAAAGTGGGGAGGGCCGGGTGACTTCAGCTGGGGTGGTCGTCGGGCAGGATCTTTCTTCGGAGGAGATGTGAGCTCAAACTGGAAGGAGCCAGCCAGAGATAAAGACAAGGGAGAATCTTCTGGACAGAAGGGCGGCTGCATGAGCCACGAGGTGGGAGAGGAGGAGGCATTTCTTGCAGGCTGTTTTGGAAGCGACATGAACAGGGTTTAGAGATCGAGTGGATGTTGAGGGTGGGGACTCGACTGGCGGGGACAAAGGTGGAAAGCCCGAGAACTTTGGTGTATTGAAGAGCTGAACGGAGCTGAATGAGTCCTGAGACTTAGTAGGGTACAATAAGACAGCTCAGAGCAGGGGAATCCGGGATGGACACCCAGATCTGCACCTTATCAAGGAGCTATGGGACCTGCAACAAGGGACTCCATCTTGGCTTTTAATTTCCTTCTCTGTAACATGACGATGGTTATATTAGATGAATTCGAAAGTCTAAAATAACTATAAGAGCTCCAGCTCCTACTCCTTAAACACTTGCTAAGTGCCTGGCACAAAGCTAAGTGCTTTAAATGTATTTTTCCTGTTGAATCCTTGGAGTAACCCCTTTCCAGCAACGCTCTTCTGCAGATGTTGAAATTGAGGTTCAGGGAGGTTCGTCCCCGCGGTTCCACCTGAGTGCTCCCTCCACGGAGTGCCGGAGCTTCTGGAAGCCGAGCCCCCAGCCCAAAGCAGAAAGGAACAGTTCTATCGAGTCCTGTGAAGCCCCCTAGAACTCAGCCAAGATCCTCCCAGGAAACAAATGCATTGGAGGTGCTCACAACAGAACATGGAAGCCACTCGGGATAGGGAAAAGAAGGCATATTTTACAGCTGTCAGGAGCCAAAAACCTGCTGTACGTCCATCCGATCCTCTTTGTCTCATATTACCCTCATTCGCCCTATTTTCCTTTTGCTAGCGTTTTAATTGTTCTGCCACTTAGAAATGAAACAAAGCAGGCCGGGCGCGGTGGCTCATGCCTGTCATCCTACCACTCTGGGAGGCCGATGCGGGAGGATGGCTCAAGGTCAGGAGTTCGAGACCAGCCTGAGCAAGAGCAAGACCCTGTATCTTCTAAAACTAGAAAGAAATTAATTGGACAACTAAAAATATATAGAGAAAAAATGAGCCAGGCATGGTGGCGCATGCCTGTAGTCCCAGCTACTGGGTGGGGAGGCTGAGGCAGGAGGATCACTTGAGCCCAGGAGTTGGAGGTTGCTGTGAGCTGGGCTGATGTCACAGCACTCTAGCCCGGGCAACAGAGTGAGACTCTGTCTCAAAAAAAAAAAAGAAATGAAACAAAGCAGATCTGCTTCTTCCCCCTGGAATCTGTGACAAGGGTTGGCGTTAGCGTCCACCAGCGGCATTGGCTGCTTTTGGGCAGGGCTCCCGCTACGGCGCCGTAGAAAAAGAACACCACCTGGGTCAAAAGCCGGAACCAGATCAAGGGAATTCGCTTTTGTTCGCAGAATGATTTGGTCAGGAAGGAGTTTGAATTTTAGAGTGGAGCGGGTGTTCCGAGGGGTTTCTATGGAGGTGTTTCATTTTTGCTTTGGCTTTAGGGCTTTGTGCAGTGTGGGCTGACGATGGGTGATACAGACAGAGATTTGGGTCCTCCCTGCAGAGGGTAACATCTTTGAATTATCAGCTGCCAAGTTCATGTGATTTAAGTCAATTGGCTTCTGCGTTTGCGAGTGAAGGTGCCTGCCTTGGGCAAAAGCACCAACCGTGGTAGTAATAGCTGATAGCTATTTATTGAGCACATACTATGTGCCAGCACTGAGCTACGGGATTTACATGCGTTTTCTCATTTGATCCTCGCAGTCAGTCTATGGGATAGATTTAATTATCATTATTCCCGTTTTACATATGAAGGGCGTTGAGTGATTTATCCAAAGTCACAGAGCTACTAAGACTCCACCCTCATTTCTTCGCTTTATTATCAGCAGAATGTTATTCCATAGATGCACAGAAACCCATAAACGAAGTCAAATCATAACTCTTCCAGGGACTACCAACTAACTGGTATCATTCCTAAGGGAAAGAGTTGTCTATATTTCACATCTTACCAGCAAAACTAGTTTATAAATAATTTACCCACCAGCCAGCCAGTTTTACAATAACATCAAAATAGCGGACATTCAAAATTTCCCACTTCCTTTGCGATTTCCACATAATCATCAGTATTACATTAATCCCTCATTCAGTGCATGTTTATTCAGTGCCTACTATATGCTAGATAGATACTAAGGGCTTAGCAATGAACAAGAGGAACAATGCCTTTTATTGTACATTCTCACAAGGGAGCTGTATTCTGAACAAGTAATTTGCAAGTGTCGTGATAATTCAGAGAGAGAGAAGTAGCCAATGCAGCTCAACTGTAGACCAAAGGGACCCAACCTCATTTGGGAGGCCATTGAAGGAAATCACATTTGAGGTGAGACCTCAATCTCAGAAAGTAGGCCGGGCGCGGTGGCTCACGCCTGTAATCCTAGCACTCTGGGAGGCCGAGGCGGGAGGATCGCTCAAGGTCAGGAGTTTGAAACCAGCCTGAGCAAGAGCGAGACCCCGTCTCTACT
>CAUYPO010050530.1:0-16444 GCA_963574435.1 Cheirogaleus major | reverse complement strand
CTGGGCTCAAGCAATCCTCCTGCCTCAGCCTCCCGAGTAGCTGGGACTACAGGCATGCACCACAATGCCCGGCTAATTTTTTCTATATTTTTAGTTGTCCAATTAATTTCTTTCTATTTTTAGTAGAGACAGGGTCTCGCTCTTGCTCAGGCTGGTTTCAAACTCCTGACCTTGAGTGATCCTCCCGCCTCGGCTTCTCAGAGTGCTAAGATTACAGGCGTGAGCCACCACGCCCGGTCCGTCAAAGGCTCTTGAATTCAGATTCTGTCGTTCCAACATATGAGCTCCTTGACCCAGCTGCCTGTCGCCTGCCATTTAATCAGTTCCTGTTGGGGAAGGCTCTCCTGCTTCTTTGGCCTTCAGATAGCAGATGGCCTTGGTCTTTCTTTCCTGTTTCAAATGTACCTTACCTACCTTGGATCTCTGAGCAACTTTTTGAAAACATAAAATACCCTAGAAATAATAAACCTACTAAGGGCTTACTATGTGCCAGGCCCTATTCTAGATGCTTTATATATATCAACTCATGTAATCCTCACAACAATTCTATGAGGTAGTTACATATATTATCCCCATTTTATAGATGAGGAAACTGAGATTAAAAGAGATTATTTTATTCAAGGAAACTCAGATAGTGTGTACCACTTATAAAACAGACTGAATTTGAGTGTAGTTTTCAAGAAGCTTCTTTTGTTGTTGTTGAGATATAAAGTATAAATTAAAAGCCACATGTATCAAAGCATTTATTTATCAGTATTGAAAAGGTTTTAAGCTGTTTTTCGGGGGGGAGGCCAGGGGACCGGGTCTCACTATGTCACCCAGGCTAGAGTACAGTGGTGTCATCATAGCTCACTGCAACTCAAACTCCTGGACTCAAGTGATCCTGCTGCTTCAGCCTCCCAAGTAGCTGGGACTACAGGCATGTGCCACCATGCCCAGCTAATTTTTCTTATTTCTAGTAGAGACGGGGTCTTGCTCTTGCTCAGGCTGGTCTCGAACTCCTGAGCTCAAGCAATCCTCCCACCTCAGCCTCCCAGAGTGCTAGGATTACAGGCGTGAGCCACCATGCCTGGCTTTAAAGCTCTCTTAACTCAATGTTCCTGAGAGAGATTATTTTTATTTTAAATCATGTATTCTGTCCTCCTGTCTAACACCCCATGAATCCCTGGTTTTCCTTTCTGCATCTCAGAGCAGCCCTCTGGACACCGCCAGGCCTCAGACATGGCTGCCTCCATTCAAGCCAGCACCTGCACCAAAACTTTAAGCTTGAAGACAACCTCAACAATCACCTAGTTCATTCACATCATTTTACCAGAGAGGAAATCATTTTTATATATCTTCACCTGATGTCACTTGGCACCTCAAACTCAACTGACCCCAAATTATTGTTCTCCCCCATCTTGCTGTGCCTGTATTCTCCAGCTCAGAGAAACACATCTCCATTCTCCAGGTGGACTAGGCAAGACTGATTGATTTATTGATTGACAGGGTCTCACTCTGTTGCCCAGGCTGGAGTACAGTGGTGTGATCATAGCTCATCATAACCTCGAACTCCTGGGCTCAAGCAATCTTCCTGCCTCAGCCCCCAGTACCTCGGACTACAGGTGCAAACCATGCTTGGACAATTTTTTTTTTTAGAAATGAGGTCTCGCGGTCGGGTGAGGTGGCTTACACCTGTAATCCTAGCACTCTGGGAGGCCGAAACGAGAGACCCCATTTCTTATCTTTTTTTTTTTTTTTTTTTTTTTTTGAGACAGAGTCTCACTCTGTTGCCCAGGGTAGAATGCCATGGCGTCAGTCTAGCTCACAGCAACCTCAAACTCCTTGACCCAACCCATACTCTTTCTTCAGCCTCCCAAGTAGCTAGGACTACAGGTGTGCACCACCACACCCAGCTAATTTTTTCTATTTTTAGTAGAGACCAGGTCTCACTCTTGCTCAGCCTGGTCTTGAACTCCTGATCTCAAGTGATCCTCCCAACTTGGCCTTCCAGAGTGCTAGGATTGCAGGCATGAGCCACCATGCCCGGCCATTACTCCAATCTATTCTCTGCAGTGCCACATTTAGTTTGCTACAACATAAAGGGAGCCATGTTGTTCCACTTCACCCATAAATAGACAAACTGCTAAGCATGGTTTCAAGGTCCTAAAGATGTGGCACCAACATACCTTTTTTAGTCTCATCTCACATTACTCCTGCAAGCCCCTCAATGCTTGACAACCCAGAGCATTTGTTAACTTTTTATACCTCCTACTCTCAGCCCACAATGTGCAGCTGAGAAATGCAACTTCTTGAATACCACCTGACTAGAGAACAGCCCTGTACCACCTGGGAAGGTAGAGACCCTAGTGCCAGGAAGGATGCATCTGCTCAGCCAGCCAGACCCACTCTGACACTCAACGGGAGTCCCTGCTTCCCCAGTGGACGGCCCTCTGTCATGCTCCTGCCGAACGAACCTCCCATCTTGGAATAACTTCACCATGTTCAAGGCACTATTCTAAGCATTTTACATGAATACTCATTTATAGAATGCTCAGCTATTATCCCCATTTTACAGGGCAGGAAGCCAAAGCACAGAGTAAAGAACCCACTGGAGGTTCCACACCTCATGGAAGTGGTAGAGCCCGGAGAAGGCCAGCGGTGTTTACCGTTCTCCTCCTGGGGCACGCGTGAGGTCTCGAAGCGGTAACTGCAGCACAGAAAAAGAGCTGGGCACATAGCTATCAGGCTACACTTCCATCTGTTGACCTAACAAATTTCTACTCATCCTCCAAGCCCTGCTCAAACTCCATCTCCTCTGTGGAGAGTTTCCCAGAACAACGCCACCGCCCTTCTCGGGGCACTCTGTGTGCAGCACGTCTTCACACTTGGCGCCCCACTTCACAGAAGCGCCTGTTTGTCTCCCTGAGAGTGAATTTGCTAAGGACAAGTAGAGCTGTCATTCCGCTCTGTATCCCAGGGCGGGGCTCTGTAAGAAAGGCAGAGACCCACTGAGCTCCAAGGAGGAAATCCGCCCAGGGTTGAGCAGCAAAGCCAGAAGTGGAAGCCAGGCCTCCTGACTTCCAGGCAGTGCTGTTGCCACACGCCGTGTTGCCTCTGTCACCCTGCCCACGGTGCCAGGCCTCTGCTGGGTGCTGCCCTCACACAGCTGCCTCTCCAAGAGAGAAGAGGGAAAGAGGCAGATTAGGGGAGGCCAAGGGGAGAGACAGTGAGATCGGCTGGGGCCTCTGACCTCAGGCTTCCTTGGGCCCCAGGCAGCCTGCCTCTGCCACTCTGTCCCTGTCCCCAGAGGACCCTAGCAGCTCTCCAACCCTGTCCATCGGGATTGCGGCTGGGAGTGTGTGTGACACTGTGCAGGCAAAAGTGCAGTGTCTGACTCTGTGTGTACCTGTATTCGTGGATGGCAGTACAGGCACGTATATGTGTAAGATGGTGCTCAGCTTTGTGCCCTAGTGTGACAGTGAAGGCATGTCAGGAGGTGTGTATTTGCACCTCCAAATCTTGGGACACCGGGAAGTCCCAGGGCCACAGTCTGACCTGGGGCAGAAATACTCCGCCCTCACCCCAAACCCCTCAGCCACGGGTCCCTTCCCCCTAACCTGTGCTAAGCTGACAGTGTGGATAGATGGGGAGGGCCTCTGCTCCACTGCCCTGCCCAGCCAGGGCTCTCCTGCTAGGCTGGGCCAGTGGGTCCTTCCCCTACCCCCATCGCAGGCCACACAGGCTAGAACAAGCTGCTTGAGCAGGCTCTTAACTTCAGGCTGGCAGATGCCCAACCTTGCACCAAGTGGCTTCCACACAGCGAACTCGAATTCCAGCCTGTGATTCCAGCTGACATTTGGAGCAAGTGATGAAGGAAAAACCCAAGTAGTGTCTCTGGCCACTATGGGCCAAGTGGCATTTGAGTGGTTGATGCCCACTAGCCTGAAAGGGTTAATTCTCACACAGCCGGCAGTAGGGGAAGGGATATTATGAAAAGCCACAGACAAAAGGAGATGCCGGGACCCCTGCCTGGACTCCCCCAACTCCCTTCACCAGGTGGCTCCGCCCCGTGCCCCACCCGGCTGGACCACTACCCTCCAGCCGGGCGAAAGGTGCCCGCGGGTGGGGGAAGGGAACACGTCCAGCACCCCCTCCCAAAAGGGGCGGCGACGCGGGCCCCGGACGGTCCTACCTCGCGGCCTGGGCGGTGCTGTCCCCGCCTCGCCGGGGCTCCGGGCTAGCCATGGCTGCGCGACCCCGGGCTCGGCCGCTGCGTTATTAATAGCCGGCCCCGCGGGCCGCTCGCTCCGGCGCCCGCGCCCGCCGCACTGCCAGCTGCAGGCGACACCAGATCCCAGCCGGCCCAGGGCCGGGCGCGCCCACTTGGCCCGGGCTCCCGCCGCGGGAGGAGGGAGCGCCCGCGCGGCCCTGGGGGCGGGGAAAGGCCGCCCCTCCCAGGACCGGCCAGGGGTAGGGGTGGGGGTGACGGAGAGGTAGGGGTGGGGGTGGAAGGCGGCTCAGCGGCCTTTCCAAAACCAGCTAGCCCAAGATCTTCTCGAACCTTCCTTCCCTCCGCCCTTCCTTTCCCGGGATCCCGGTTGCAGGGGAAGGGGAAGAAGGGCGTTCTGCAGCCCCAAGAGAGCACCTCCCAGTCCAGCCGTCGGGGGAGGGGGGCGGGGTGCTCAGAGGGACCCAGCACCCCTCGCCCGCAAGTGTTTGGGAGTGTCCGCCGCAGCTGGCGCCCTCCGACCCCCACCTGCGTGGCGCGGGGGAGAACGGCCACCCACTGGGCGCTCCCAGCGCTGTGCCCCGCAGCTGTCGTGAAGGGGTGAGGCAGGGCGCGGCTCAATGGCCACACCCCGTGTGTTTGGGGACATCCTAGGGCCCAGGGGCTCGAGGCTAGGGTTAGGGAAGGACAGCAGAAGGGTTTATACCTATAAGGTTGAGTCCATATTTAACTTTCTGCCCCACCCTTGGAGGTTTCCTGGGGTCTCTCCCTGGCTGCACCTGTCACCCCACTCAGCCTGGCTTCTGTCAACTTCAAAGCATAGCCCCTCCCCCAAGTCCTCAGCCCACCAGTGTCAGGGTCAGACTTCAACACCGAAGTCTTTCTCCCCAAGTGAAGACAGGCTGCTGGGCCTCTTCCCAGACCTGGGCTCCAGACATTCTCTCTTCTGATTCCTTTTTTCCATTTAGCCCCTCTGTCTGGGGAGGTCTTTGACTCAATCGCAGAAGAATGCCGTGCTCTATAACAAGCCCCAGAGCCTGGACCTTGGTTTAATCTGAGAGGCCCTGAGCCGGGCATGGGGGTGGGGTAATCATGCAATGGTGTTGAGTGTATGTGAGCTTGTGTGTTGTGATCAGTGGGCTCACGGCCAGCAGTAGGAACATATGATCATGGTTTGGGGTGTCATGTGTGGGGAGGAGATTGTGGTGTTGTGTGCCCATGTCTGTGTGTGGGCATGTGGACGTGTGATTGTATGATCTGAGATCAATGTGCATGGTGATTGTGCCCATTGTGGAGTGCGTCTGTGTGTGGGGCTGGCTCCCATGACTGTGTTTGTGGGCCATGTGTATGGTCCTGTGTGTGATCGTGTGCCTGTGTTTGGGGGCTGAGTATTCATTCATCCATGTATGTGAGAGTGCCGCCTGTGGCTGTATATTTATATCTCTCTGTCTCATGCAAGGGGGTGGAAGATTTAGCACCCTGGGCAGCCAAATACACCCTTGTAAGGTATGCATGAGGAAAAAGTCAGGTTTTGGAGGCTGCTTGTCATTTTCTGACTTACCCCTGAAATATTCTAGGGGAGGAGGTTGGCAAAGCCTCAGCCACGGGTCCTTTGACATCTGCTGCCAGTCAGAGGGGAGCTAAGGGAGCAAGGGCAAGGCCGCCAGCAGCTCTGTTTGCTGTGGGTGCTAAGCAACAGGCAGCAAGGGTGGCATTCAGAAGGGCTGTCCTTTCCCTCCAACCTTCAGTCCAAGAACTGACCCGGGGCAGTCCCCCAAGACTGAATTTCTTAACCCTTCCTAGCCTCCCATAAGCCCTTCTTTAGGCCGAAATACTGAATCCCCCAGAGTCCCAGAAATTCCCCCACCACCAGCATTTTGTTCTGGCTGTTCCTTCTGCCTGGAACACCCTTGCCAGCTCTTCCCATCCCAGCGGCTTGTATCCTTCAGGTCTCGGCTCACAAGTCATCCCCGTAGAGAGGCCTTCCCCGACGCCGTCACATCCACTCATTATTGTTTATCTCGTTGCCCTGTTTATTTCTGTGTAGCACTTATCACAATCGGCCACAATACTGTTCACTTTCACTTCTTTCCTTCTCTGCTTCCCCCACTAGAGTGGAAGCCCCACAAAGGCAGAGACTTTGTGTGTCTTGTTTACTGCTGTGTCCCCAGGGCCCAACATAGGACCTGGCACATAGGACCTAAAAAAAAATTGTTGAATGAATGGAGGAAAGAAAGATGGTCTTACTTAGGCCAATGCAGGCAACATTTGATGCCTGCTGTGGGCCAGGCCTGGGCCACTCACCACCAAGTAGCATGTGCCCAGATTGCACACACCAAGACAGAGGGAGGTAAGTGAGGCCAAAGGATCCAGCTCACTTGGCAAACATTGGCACTTGGTCTGTGCTGGGCCCTGTATCAGAGCAAATGGCCTTATTTGGCCCAGGCCTGCAAGAAGCTCTCAGTGTAGAGGAAGCTAGAATTGTCTCCTGGGGAGACAAACCTACGCAGAGAATAATGCCAAATCACTGGACCGAGTGATGTGATAAGCATCAAGAACCAGGAAAGCAAGGAGGGATGCGAGAGATTAACTCCAGGACTAGGGATGGCCCCATGGACCAAGTAACATGGCCAGGAAAGAGGAGAAAGGGTGTTTTGGAGTCAAGCATAGACTGTGCTTTGAAACACAAACACAACCCTTCTGTCTCTCAGCCCCTCCACAAAGCCAAATCCAGAAGAGGAGAGAAGCCCCTGGGCTGGCTACCCGCTACCTAGCCTTCATTCTCAGCACTTCTCTGCCCCTTACTTTCTGGTGTCAGGTGGGGTTTGACCAATAGGAGACACTGGTAGGAGGTTAGGGAAGGAAGAAGAGTGAGATCAGGATATTTTTTATGCCTCTCATCCCCCTGTGATTTTGGCATGTACTATGTTCCTCTCCTGGAAGCCACAGCTCCCGTTGAGTGGCCTGCACCTGTGGATACAGCTCTGGCCAGGTTCATTAACAGGCCTCCCACCCCTTGCCCCTTCAGGCCCAGGGGTCTTGCCCCCTTCACTCCATCCCACTGTGGCAAGCTCCAGGGGCGGCACCATTCCTGCCCACACCTCTGAATATTCCCAGTAAACCCTCTTTTGGCAAACACTTTGTCCCTGTTTCCTACTGAGACTCCAAGGTAAGGACTGAACCCAGGAAGGCTGGGCCCTGGCCAGAAAATTTGGGGAGGCTCTCTAAATCCCCACCAAAAACAGAATCAGAAAAGTTGTGAACAGATTCCATTCTGGGCGAAGAGTGACCTCCCAGCCACCACTCCAGACACCATCCCTACTCGAGGGTCCCTCTTAGCCCACCTTAGTCTTAGACCTGTAGGTACCTCCGTGGCTGGGAGAATGGGGCAGGGAGTGGGCTGACTCAGTGGACATGCATGCAGGAAGAAGGGGGTGATGAGCCGGGAAGTGGAGAGGCGCCAGGGGGCAGCGGGAGAGGCAGCCTTGGCAGCAGCCTCCACCATACCCTACAGCAGGTCCTATATGACCCTGGGAAGCCACCTCCCTGAACCTCAGCTCCCTGTCAGTGAAGGGGGCAGCTGATCACTCGTCACAGGATTGTTGTGAGAAGCAATCAAATGTGAGGCTGAGCACATGAGCTAGTGGACATGAAGTTGCTCTGTGAGCTGAGAGTAGCACATTCCACATTATTACTGATGCAGGTAGAGGCTACACTGTTCCGTTTCTTTGTGCCAAAAGCTACAGCAAACCATCTAGAGGGGGAGAAGGGTGGTGCAGAGATGCCCTGGCAGGGCCCTCAAACCCACCGCTTCTAGAGAGCCAGGGTACGAATCCAAGCCAACAGGCCAGGGCCTGAAACCTACCTCTGCACTTGCTACGTGTCTTAAGGAAAGTTGCTCAGCCTCTTGGAGACTGTTTTCTTCTCTGTGAAACTGGATAACACTTTTGACCTCACAGGTTTGCTGTGAGGATGAACTAAGAGCAAAAGAATAATTTAACCAAGTGCTTAAGAAATATTAACTATTATTATTTTCAAAACTCCCCTTTCTCCGAACTCTTACTCTCTCTGAAGCTGCAACCAGGGACGGACTGACTGCAGCATGTCTCTTCATTCATTCAGCATTTATTAAGCCAGACGATGTGCTAAATCCTAGGAACACAAAGACGAGTAAGTCACTAAAGCAAGAACAATATCTGAATTCCTTCATGGCTGTATCCTCGGCCCCTAGGTGTTCAGTAAACAGTGGCCAAATGAGTAAATATTAGCTATTTCCTTGAGTCAGCTCCTACGTGCCAGAGTGAAAGCCGGGCGTTTTATCTGTATGATCACAGTAGATTCTCACAACAGCCCTGTCACAGAGGGCCTGTAATAAAGCTCATTCAATGATGGGGAAACTGAGGCTTAGAGAGGTTAAGCAACCTAGTTGACCAAAGTCACACAGGCAGGAAATGGTGGCACCCAAGATTCAACACACTGTCTCCACTAATGAATGGCCACAGACTTGTTTTGTGTCGCTGGGCAAATGACTTACTTTCCCTGGACCTCAGGTTCTGCTTCTGGGAAATGAGGTTAGGTGGGCATTAAATGAGAAGATGTGGAGGAAATGCCTCAGCACCTTGCCCCGTGTACAAGTGGCACTTGCTCAATGCTATTCTCTTCATTTCGTCCTTTCTCCTTGCCCCTGGGACCGCTGTCTGGGGCCATCCGCCTGCCCCAGGCTGACCACCGGGAGGCTGTGTTTTAGGTCGCCACGTTCAGGTCGTCCCTCCCCAGGTCGGGCCGTCCGGCGATGCCGAGCACTGCCTCCAGGGGGCGCCGCCGCGCCGACCCCGCGCCCCGCGGCCTGCCGTTTCTGCCGCGGCCGCGCGGGGCCGCCCCGGCCCGGAGTTTTCGGGACCGACGGCGCGCGGACAGCGGGGAGGCCGGAGCCCGAGCAGAATCAAGGATGTTCTTTGGCATCACAGTGATAATTAACAATAAACAGCAGTAACCGTAATCGCACCAGATCCACCGTAGCCAGCTGTTACCGATTTGAAAGGCGCATTCCCGTATTGGGAGGCTGTGCAAGAAGCCAGGCCTTACACTATGACCCGGGGTTCGAATCTCGACCCCTTACTCTCGAGTTCCACTCTGTGGCCTTGGGCCTCTCTTGAGTCTCGGCTTCTTCAGCTTTAAAATAGAAAATATATGGGAGGCCGGGGCGGGAGGATCTCTTGAGGCAGGGAGTTCGAGACCAGACTGAACAATATAGCGAGACCCCAACCTCTACAAGAAATACAAAAATATTAGCCAGGCATGGTGACACGCACCTGTAGTCCCAGCTACTCAGGAAGGTGAGACAGAAGCTTGCTTGAATCCAAGAGTTTGAGGTTGCTGTGAGCTACGGATGATGGCACTGTACTCTAGCCCAGGAACAGAGTGAGACCCTGTCTTAGAAAAATAGGCAAATAAAGTGGGAAATAGAATAACAGAGTTCTTGAGAGGAATAAATGAGGTCCTGGAGAGCGCATTGGAAGGCAACTTGGGAGAAGGGCAGTTTGTTGTAATTCTCACCTTTACTCTGTGAGGGAGCTACCATTAAATTTCTTTTCAGATAAGGATATTTGGGGGTCCTTTCCCAGGCTCTAGGGTCTCTCTCTCTCTCCCCCCTCCTCTCTCCCTCCTAGCACAGCCCAGAGACCAGTCTAGGAGCTCACTCCCTAAACCCTCAGGCAGCAGCTTACCTGGCCTCTCTGCAGTTGCCTATTCAGGTCACCTTCAGACACTCAGGCTCCTCTGGACACTGTCTCTCCATCCCCAGGTGTAGGCTCCACCAACAAACTTCTAGCAGTTCCCACTACACCCTCAAACTGAAGCTATGCCCCCTCCTTATGTCTACCTGCCTCTTCCAAAACCCCATCCAATCACCTTCTCCAGAAAACGTTTCCCGGGTGCCCTTTCCCCAGGTCCACAGCCTCTGCACATGCTGTTCCCTCTATTTGGAACACCCTTTCCCCCAGCCCTAAAGCCTGTTACAGCTTAAATAGAACTTCTTCCATGACACCCCCTCCCGTATGGTCCTGCAGGCCCTGTGCTGCTTTTAAACAGGTGGCAGCATAGGAGATTTCTTGTTCAGTGTGTAATCTCCTCCCATTATATAGTGAAGCCCCTGAGAGCAGGAACCTCATCTGTTGGTGGCTCAGGAGGGTTCTGTGTTATGCCCAGGCCCGAGCCTAGCGGTTGGAGCAGAGGGAACACTCAACAAATGCACATCCAGTGAATGAGTGATTCTTCCCACCTGGGTTCACTCACTAAGCCTTCTCAGCGTCAGCTTAGAGGCACATGCACAATGACATAAACAGGGAGCCACACAAACACAATTGACACAGTCACACACACAGGCGCACACATGCAGAGTCACAAATAGTGCACAGATGTGCTAGAGGCACATGCACAAAGCTGAATTCATCTGCACTCATTCCACCTTCTCTGTGTCCTAGGTATGTGTTCACTTCCTCCTTTTGTGACAAGAGTTGCGTCCCTTTTACCAGCCTAGTAGCCCCTAAGAGTGGGTGAATTGCTCCCATCAGACTGAGAATCCCAGGGGAAGTTCTATCTCCCCAGCTAGTTCGGGGGCCTGGGCCAGGGGGTGTCTCCCTTACCAGCAACCCAGGAGCTCTTGGATCAGGCTGTCTCCCACATCAGACTTGGAGCCCTTGGGCCATGGCTGAATCTTTCCTACTAACTAGGCTTGGAGCCCCCAAGGACAGAATGGGTCTTCCCTGACTTGGTACTCCAGAAGCAGAGCTGAGCTGGACCTCCCCCATCAGGTGGTGGCTCCCTGACCCCTTTCCGCCCCTGCCACCTGCCCACCACCCAGACCCTCCTACTGTGATATAGCAGTTAGGGCTAGACGGGGTTGCTGGGGCTTCGGAAAAAGCAGCACAGGACCAGTGAGAGGCTGGTCCTGTGTGATCCCCTACGAGGTGGCAGGATCAGAGACTTCAGCAGGGGTGACCTGGCCCATCTCAGTATTCCAGGCAACTCATTCATGGACCAATCTACTCACCAAACCAGTCCAGAGTCCCTGGGCCTGGCCTTGCAGCGCTTTACCTGTATTATGTCATTCAATTCTCTCACCAATCCTGTGAGGTAGATGTGATCCTCACCCCACTTACAGATGAGGAAATTGAGGCTCAGAGGAGTGACTTGCTGTATGTCACATGGCTGGAAAGTAGCGGAGCTGGGCTGCCCACTGCGCAGGTCACCTCCCCTCCTCGCCCCCCACGCCCCTGAGTTTGAGAAAGGAAACGTTTAGGAGATACATTCTGCAGAGAGGAGTCTGAAGGGGGACGCCCAGGTTTCTGGCTTGGAGCCATGGTGGTGCTGGCTCCTGAGACAGGGATTGCCAAGGAGAGGGCGTGCCTGTTAGGGAGACTGGGAGCGGTGAGGAGGAGCAGGGTGGCCAGGCAGCCAGCCAGGGCAGGCGGGAGGCGGGCCTGGAACCCAGGCTCCCCCATTCCTGACAGAGCACCCCCTCCCCACCCGCCTCCCCACTCCGCTCCTGACACTGGAACCCTGGGTTCGAGTCCCATGCATCATCGATGACTCTCTAGGCCTCACTTTCCCCATGTGAGAAGCAAGGGCACACACCTGGTGAGGTCAGCCCCTCGGAGTTCTGCTCCTTTAAGCCCTTCCCAGTGGAGGGTGTGGCCCTGGCTGCAGGTGAGCAGAGTTACCACATCAGCAGGGCGCGCTCCGCCCCCGCCCCTGCCCCTCCAGCTGGGGAGGGAGGCCCCAGAGGCCCCAGAGCACGGTGGGAAGTGGGTGGGGAGAGAGGGCGGGGCCTGGTTGGCTGGAGAGGAGGGGAGGGCCCCAGGGGCGGGTGAGAGAGTCTCTGTGTGAGTGTACCTGGCAAGCCTCTGTGTGTTACACGGCGCACAGGAGTGTGTACAAAGTAAGTGCGCGCTTTGACTGTGAGCGTACAAGTTTGTGTGCAAGAATGCACGATTGGCTCACGCCCGTAATCCTAGCACTCTGGGAGGCGGAGAAAGGAGGATCGCGTGGTCTCAGGTTCGAGACCAGCCTGAGCAAGAGTGAGACTCCGTCTCTACTGAAAGTAGAAAAATTAGCTGGCATCATGGCTCACACCTGTAGTCCCAGTTAAGGCAGGAGGATCCCTTGAGCACAGGAGTTGGAGGTTGCTGTGAGCTAGGCTGACGACACAGCACTCTAGCCCCAGATGACAGAGCAAGACTCTGTCTCAAAAAAACCAAAAACATGAATGTCTGTGAGTACTTCCTAGTGTGTGCTTTTGTGTCTGTGTGGTGTCCCTGGATGTGCAGGAGCAAGTGTGAATGTGTCTGTGTATCTCCAGGGTGCCTTTGTGTGGCCAAGTGGATCGTCTGTGTGTGACTATGTGTTGCTAACAGAGTCCTCTCAGAATTAATCTGAACCTTTGTGAGTCCACATCCAGCAGCGCCCCTCCAACTGACCCCTGGCTGATGGAAGCATAAAGCCTGCCCCATCCTTCAGAAGCCCAGCCCCTGAGCCCTCTCTCCCTTCCTGGTGACTCGCTGCCCTACCCCCCTGTCCCCAACCTCCAGAGCCTCCTGCCTCGCTTGCTCTCTCCCCACCTGAAGGCTCTGTGACCAGGGGAAGAGGGACCTCACATTATTAGCTAAGTATCTCTTATCGTACCCCCATTTGACAGATGAAACACAAGGCTCAAAGCACTGCAGTGACCTGCTGCAGGTCACACAGCAGGCACATGTGTTTGATTCCATGACTCTTTTTTTTTCTTAGAGACAGGGTCTCGCTCTGTTGGCCAGGCTGGAGTGCAGTGGTGTGATAGTAGCTCACTGCAGCCTCAAACTCCTGTGCTTAAGCAATCCTCCCAACTCAGCCTCCTGAGTAGCTGGGACTACAGGTGTGCACCATCTCACCCAGCAAATATTTTATTTTTATTTTTTGTAGAGACAGGGTCTTGCTATTTTGCCCAGGCTGGAGTGCAGTGGCGCAATCATAACTAACTGCAGCCTCAAACTTCTGGCCTCAAGTTTCCCACCTTGGCCTCGAAGGGCTGGGATTACAGGTATGAGCCCCTGCACCCAGCCTGTTTCCATGACTAAGATCCCTGGCCTCATCCAGCCCCATCAGTGGCCCCAGCCCATGGCTCTGGACCTGGAAATAAGAAAGGGAACTGACATTTAGTGAACCCCCAGCCACTTGCTTGGCCCTTCCCATGTTGTCATTTCATTCTCTTCAGTCTTGTTCAGAGAGATGAGGCAGCTTGCCTAGACTCACACAGTCAGGAAGTGGGATTTGAACCCAGGCCTCTCTGGCTCTGGAGCTCATGCTGTGAGGAGTGGTGGTGGTGGTGGGGTTCCACCCATGGCTGACTGGCCTCTAGTCCAGAGGGAAAGGAGGAAAGCACCATGAGACCCGGGTAGAAACGGGGAGAGGACCCGTGACAGTTCCTAGTTGACATCAGGCAGGGCTGAGGTGACACAGTCTCATGTGAGCCCCATCAGCTGCCCCCAGCAGGACTTCCTGTTCTAACCAGAGTCGGGCTCCCTGCCATCGTCCCCCTGCCCTAGTGGGAGGGGGCTGGGTTGGGGAAAAAAACGTGACTAAGTGGGCCCAGGCTTGAGCAACCTGCCCTACAGCCGGTCACAAGTGTTTGAAATTCCACCATCCCACTGACCTCTGTCCTCTGAGGCTTCTCTTTCAGAGCAGAATCCCAGGCCCCTGGGGATGTGTCTAGAGTCCCCGACCCAGTCTGGCCTGTCTGGCTGGAGCACAGGACACCAGGTGGAAGTCCTGGATGCCCTTCTGGCACAGGGAAGGAAGCAGTGAGAACAGGACAAGGGCCCCACAGGGAGTGTGAAGGGCGGGCCTCTGGGGAGGCTGGGACTCGCTCTTCTCACCATAGTCCCATTTCATTCTCCTAGCAGTCTCTGGGGCAGCAGATGTTACTCTCATTCTTCTGATGAGGAAACTGAGGTTCTGAGAGGCAGATACATAGCAAAAGCAGGACGTGAATCTCACCTTGGGACTTCAAGTGCAGGGCTCTTGCTAGCATAGATGGCTTCCTCTGGATCGTGGGGCTGGCTTTGGCTAGTGGAAGAGGCCGGAGAGGCAGGGATGTGAGAAGCAGGGTTTGTTTGGATATTTTGGGTGACAAGGGCCAGAGAAACGCTCACCCAAGGGCTTCAGGAGACAGGGTCTTGTCGTGAGGCTACATGGGAAGTAAGGCAGACAGGGACGGTGCCCCTCACCTCCAGGCCTTGTGGAGTCTTCATGCACACTCGTGAAGCAGAGCAGCTCCACTGACCTGGGTGTCTCAGTGCTGCCTCGGCCACAGGCGCCCAGGGCTCTCAAGTCTGGGGCTCAGTGGTCACAGAGGCCGGCCTCTGGGGAGGCTGGGACCTGCTGGAGATTTGCTTCTGTTTGTCCTGCATGTCCTGCCTGCCTGGCGTCCATGCTGACCTTGACTCCTGCTGCCCTTGATCCTGCCCTCTGTCTTCTCTGGATCACTCCCTTCCTCCCCAAGAGAGGATCCACTTGGTTCAGTGAATCTGATTCCTGGAGGGTAGTTTAAGCCAGACCACTTCATGGGCCACCGGCCAGCCGGGCGAGGGCCAGGCCCTGAGTCAGGCCCACCTCCCGTCCAGTTAGTGGCAGGCCAATGACCCAAGAAACTCTTAGAAAGCACTGTGGGCAAGGCAGGCACTTAGAGCGTGGACCACTCCCTTGAATCCAGACCCTGATTTCAGCCACTTCCATGAATTACCTTTTCATCTCTTTGCCCCAGTGCCCAACACTGGGCTGGCAGAGTTAAGTTTCAGTGACTGTGTCAAGGGATAAGTGATGAAGTCAGCCAAGGAGCCCTGAGGCTGTATTGAAGGCCATGGCTGTGCAGTGGGGCCTGTGGTTCCTGTGTCCTTGTCCAGGGCTCTCCGGGATCCCGTCATCCCGAACCTCCCTGCTTCCGGGCCTATGGACTTGGATCCCGCACGAGGGTCTGCTTCTCTTTGTTCTGAGGATGCCAGGGGCACTTACAGCTGTCTGGTGCCAGCCCAGACTCGGGCTGTAAACACACAGCCTCTCTGCCTGCAGGTCTGACTGTGTATCCCTGACCCTGGACCTCTCAGCCTCTCTCCCTCCTTCTCCGCTGCCTGGCTGTCCTTCTGTTTCCGGCCTTCATGGGTGGCCTTGCCTGACCCTGGCCTGGCCTGAGAGTGGGGTGGGGGTGAGAGGAGTATGCACAGTGCAGCTCTTGTTCAGGGATCAGGGTGGGGCCGATGCCTGCTCTGTGTTCCAGCCCATGGCTTGCATCTTGGCAGGCCAGAGGGTGAGTGGCCGCTCTGCCTGCAGCATCATCGCCACATCCTTCCGCTGGCAGCGCAGGCCCAGAGCCACTGTGGAAGCTGCCCAAGAAAGCCCTTAGCTGTGCGCTCCTTCCAGGCTACTATTGATCCCTTTGCCTCTGGCTCTTCCATCGCACAGCCTGTGCTCTGGGCCATGACAAAGACAAAGACGTGGTTGGTATGGCTGTAGCCAGACCAGAGACTGGGCTAACCAAACACTGGCCCTGGGCTGCAGTTCGAAATGCTTCATCTGGGAACTGGAGGTTGATATTAACAAGGCTTGATGAGGGAAATGGGGTATCAGCGAGGGGACGGGGCTCGGTGAGGGGATGGGACTCAGTGAGGGGATGGGACTCAGGGAAGGGGATGGGGCTCAGTGAAGAGATGGGGCTCAGTGAGGGACGGGGCTGAGTGAGGGATGGGGCTGAGTGAGGGACGGGGCTCACTGAGGGGACAGGGCTCAGTGAGGAGACAGGGCTCAGTGAGGAGACGGTTCAGGGTTCAGTGAGGAGAGGGGGCTCAGTGAGGGATGGGGCTCAGTGAGGGATGGGGCTCAGTGAGGAGACGGGGCTCAGTGAGGAGATGGGGATCAGTGAGGAGATGGGGCTCAGTGAGGAGATGGGGCTCAGTGAGGGATGGGGCTCAGTGAGGAGATGGGGCTCAGTGAGGAGATAGGGCTCAGTGAGGAGTTGGGGGTCTGTGAGGAGATGTGGCTCAGTTAGGAGTTGTGGCTCAGCTTGGGGTTGGGGCTAAGTGAGGGAGCGGTCTCAGTGAGTAGTTGGGGCTCAGTGAGGAGACGGGGCTCAGCGAGGAGACTGGGCTCAGTGAGGGATGGGGCTCAGTGAGGGATGGGGCTCAGTGAGGGATAGATCGGAATCTC
>CAUYPO010050529.1:0-45471 GCA_963574435.1 Cheirogaleus major | reverse complement strand
GTAGTTGTTAATTAATAAAGGTATAACAAAAGAGGTATAGTGACTATATTTTTTTGATTAGTTATGGTGGACTTAAAGGTAGAAAGACAGGAGAGTGCAAGAAACTTATCTTTAATAAACAGGTTGTTTATAACTATTGGGACATATCTTTGGGCAAAGTATATTTATTGTCTTTGGCTTTTATTTTGTGTGCTATATTTGTTTTGTCTTGTCTTTTAAGACATAGGGAAGTTTATAGATTTTGAGATATTGGGAAACATTTTTGGAAAACATTTTTATTGGAGATTTGAGAGGTTTTTTTTATGATAGCAGCCTTTAATAAGTGACCTGTTGAGTTTATATATATATTTTTAGGGCAAAATTTTATAAACTTTTGTTTTTGTCCTTAATATAGAAATATTGGGTTATATAATAAAATAATGGTCTTATGAGCCATATTTTATTAATTTTTTAATCATATTTTCTCAACAGGAAGGTATTGGAAGAGGGGTAGGGAGAGAGTGCTAGGAGAGCTATGGTTTTTAGAGTGTGGTCTAAGGACTCCTCGGGGTCCTCAAGACCCTTTTTGGGGTTCTGCAAGGTTAAAATTATTTTTATAATTATACTAAGACATGATTTGCCTTTTTCACCCCTATCTTTAAATTCTATGAGTGTACAGTGGAGTTTTTCAGAGGCCACAAATTGAGTAAGAGGCAGATATGAGCATACAACTGTCTTCTATTAAACCAGGCACGAAAGAGATTTGCAAAAATGTAAAGCAATGCTACTCTTCTCACTAAACACTTTTTTGCTTGGGGTTATATGGTTATTTTTCTATTTATGTACTTTTCATGGCTATTTTAAATATAATCAACAACAAATATTTTTTTTAAATCTCAGGTTTAGTTTCTAATACAGTACATATTGATAGATATAACCCAAGTTAAAGAAAAAAGAATGCTATTTAGGAACTTCAATTATTATTAAGAGTGTAAAGAGGTCCTAACACCAAAAAACTTGAGAATGCTGCACTAGAGAATCCAATCAGAGTTGAGAAAAAGTAAATTTTGCCATTTGTGGAAAAATAACTTCAGAGAATGTGGAGCACTGAGATGGAAGATTGTTCTTTCTGGAGAAGAATCTTTACAAGAGTAGTAATAATTAAGCCAGGGACTACTGGGCTACACAGCCATTGGTGGGATAACTGAATTTTAATACCACTTCATAGAACTCATAAATCTAAAAAAAATTGCAATACTGCCATCTAGTGTTCTGTCATGTAAATATTTTAATATTTATTGTTTTCACTTAATTTATAAAGATTGCTTCAGAACTGAATGACTATAGGACTAAATTATAATTGCCCTGCATTTTTGAGGCATATGTCACCAAACATGTACCTCTAAATATCTTAAATGTATTCCCACATTTCCTTTTATATTTAATCACTTCTTTCTTCTTAGAGTTAGGATAACTGGAGAGGGTAGGATTTCAACCCAGTTATACTTCGTTCCAAACCTTGTGTTCCTGTCATTACACAATGTAGGATGATTTAGTGTGGTCTTGAGGAAACTGAATAAACAACCCTTTTCACTTTGATTATTCCTAACTCCTCTCTCCACTGGTATTTTATTTTAACAACTTTTTATTTGGGATCAATTTTAGATTTACAAAAAAGGTTGCAAAAATATTGCAGAGTTCCATGGACCCCTCTCCCAGTTTACCCTATTTTCCACGTTCTACATTCCAGTGGTACACCCACTGGGTACCTGGCACAGTGGACGAAAAGTCCCACATCAAAGCACATGACTGTGAAATTTCAGAAATAGAAGCTTGGGAATCAGAGAGGGTGGGCTGGGGGCACGAAAACAGGTTATAATAAGATATTGGGACTTGGATTGTCATCAAACTTCTCGATAGCCACACTAGAGACTGGAAAACCAGGAACCAGTGCTTTCAAAATTCTGAGTGAAAATTATTTCCATCATAAAATCCTGTACTAAACAAACTGCATATTAAATGCAGTGTTAGACAATAGATAATTCTATAGCCATAGAGCTGCAAAATATTTATCTCCCCATGCCCCTTTTATCAGAAAGTTATCTGAAGATGTGTTTATAAAAGGGGAGAAGAAACAAAGAGTGAGAAAGATCGTGGCAGAGATGAAGAAGTCTCTCTGAATGACACGAAGGAGATCGTGGACTCCGCAATGACCTAAAAAATAAACAGTGCAGAATGGAGCAGGAAAACAGAGTTGTTTGAACAACTCAGAGATTTATACTTCTGTCAGAGTGTTTGGGAATGAATTAGTGATAGGTATAGAGCAAATTAAATAAATATAAAGAGCAGACAGTGGATTAACCCCGGAGAAAATAATACTTTGCATGTAAGAATGGTATACTACATGACTCAGCTTTGAACTATACATACGCATAGTAATGTAAATATCACATTTATTTAAACAGAAAAGGCATGTTGGTTGGAGGGGCAAAGGTGAGGGACGTAGGGGGAGAAAGAGAGAGAGAGAATGTACTAGATCCTCCACACTTATACCTAGAAGTCAATGATTGTCTAAAACTGAAAAAAATAAGCAACACTATCAGATTATTATTTAATATTTAAACAACATGGGAGTGAATACCAAAAGAAACAGTTAAAGATGGTTACCTCTAGGGAGTAGGGATCAAGCATTGAGATGAATTGGCTAAGAGAAAATCCTGGTAGGATTGTATGACTTTTAAAAAAAATGTCCTTGTGTTATTTAAAACAAGAAAGATCAGGTGAGGAGGTGCCCTGCCTAGCAGGAAGGTAGCACGCAGCCTGATCCAACTCCGTTAAGAATCAGGGAGTGCTGGGAGAAGAAAGTACAATTGCTCACCTTGTAAAAAGTGTCTGATTTCTTATCAAGGCTGTGGCTAATCAAGTGAGATCCTTTAATCACGTTCCCTTCTCGTGCGCTATATATTTGCAATTGGAGACTCCAGTCTCGAGTGAGAGACAGTCTGCTCAATTGTCCTGCTCCTCTGGCTAACAAGGGTGCCGAGGCCCTGGTAGCTGAGGGTTCCAGTCGGCTGCTTCTGAAACCATGGCTTTTCCTGCAGGATTTGGATGGGGGGCAGCCACGGCAGCTTATCAAGTGGAAGGTAGGAGACGCTGGAGTGGATTCCTTCTGGTGCGTTCTGTATGCCTGGGGAAGATGGTTGGGGTAAGGAGGCAAGAAGAAAGAAGGAGAAGGATTGAAAAGTTCATATGTTATAAATGAAACGGGTTTCCCTTTCCAAATATGGGAGGCTCACATTCTCTTGTCTCTTTCTGTAGGCACAAGGGGTGAGGGGGTGAAGACCAAGATACAGCTGTATTTTCACTCCATCCAAGCTTATCTGAGTCTTCAGTTTACACTGGACCAGCTGCTTTTGTTCTTGGTTTCTTGAACTCATTGCCCCAATCCCCCTAAAAAAGGAAACAATTTCTTATATTGGTTGGAAAAATACTGGGTTAATTCCTTCAAAGAACTTCTCATTCGTTGGGAAAAGTGCCCTGTACTATTCCTGGTGAGCACAGAGCCTAATCTTGTACACCACCCCATTTCCTGGGGCAGCTGAGAACTAAAGGGGAGCAGCTATCTAATGGCAAAGAGAACCCAGAATGGCCGTGAAGCCTGAGTTCTGGTCTCCATCGTACCACACACGAGTTATGTGAATACATTGTCTTCCTTAAGTCTCAGTTTTTTCATCTGTAAAATAGGAAGATTAGCTTTACTTTTCTAAATTACGCACTTTGCTCCCTGAGGAATTTGGGATTGTTAATAGCTACCATGGAAATAATATTGATTGGATCAAATAAGTGTGCAAAGCCCTGGATTAAACAAAGCTACATGAGTTTATGGTGGTAGCTTCCTAGGGTTGCTGCAACCAGTTACCACAAACTGTGAGGCTTAAACAACAGAAATTTATTCTCTTACAGTTCTGGGGGCCAGAACTAGAAATTTGAGGATGAAATTAACTAAGTTAAGATGAGATCATACTGGAGTAGGTCAAATGCTTAATCCAATATAACTTGTGTCCTTCTTACGAAGAAGGAGATCTGGACACAGAGACCTGTAAGGAGAATACCACATGACCAACAGAGACAGGGGCTGGAATGATGCAGTAAGGACCAATGGCCACTTCCAGAACTTAGGAAGAGGCAAGGAAGGATTCTACATAGAGTCTCAGAGACCACCTGGCCCTGCTGACACCTGGGTTTTGAACTTCAAGCCTCTAGAATAAATTTCTGTTGTTTAAGCCATCCATTTTGTGGCACATTGTTACAGAACCCCTATAAAATTAATATACAGAGAAAAACAAGTAAATCAATCAATGAAGTAACTACTGCGACAGTGCATGCTACCTTGATAATGGGAGGTTGCAATAAAGGGTTATGTGAAGTCTCTGTGAACTAGTGTCATTTCATCTAAAACTTAAGGGACAAGAAGGAGAGAGCCATGTGATTATGGGGAGAGTTTTTCGAGACAGAGAAACAGAGTACATGTTGATTCTGGAGCAATTCATGCTGCTTATGATTCCAAACTTCAATTGCCCTTTCTGGGACCTCCAGCATGGGAATGAGGAATCTCTGCTACACAGTTGCTGTAACTGCCATGTAGAAGACATCTCCCCTGGGGAGTGTGTATATTATCACACATATGCTCTGTGATGCAAGGCTCTTTTAAAGGAGTATCTGAGGATGTCCTGAGTAGCAGGGATTCCATTCCACCTTTCTCACGATATGGTATCTTCTTTCATCCTCTCCCAGACAATTTCTACTTGCTCACAGAGGTTGACTGAAATAGGCTGGCCTTCTAGGAGTAAAAACAGAAGCGATGCTCTTTGTTAGTTTCCTCCTCCTCAGCAGAGGTCCAGCAAGTCAGAGAGGGGATGGCAGAGCACAGGGATGGAGCGAATAGAATCAGGTTCTAGAAGTAGCAGACTGTGGCAGTTATGACTTGAGGTTTGTCTCTATTTGTTACTAGCTTTGTGACTTTGGGCAGGTTACTCAACTTCTCTGTGCCTCCTCATATGTAAGATGGGGATCATTACGGTAGCTACTGTATAGCATAGCTATGAGGTTTAATTAAGATTATGTATGTTAAATGCTTCACATTTAGTAAGTGCTCAATGTGTGGTATTCATATTTGGGGCAGGGTCACAAATGGATTATTGAGAATGATCACTATAGAACTCTACAGTTAACTTGGCATACATATGCAATTAGTTATACAAGTCAATGTGGAGGGTTTCAGTTACTAACTTCCAGTTCCTGCTAACTTAGGACCCGGAGTAGCCTTGACAGGTCCATTCTGATCTCCTGTCTGCACAGGATCTCAATGTTACTGCCCCTTTTCTGTCTGCCTGGAGGCAGTTTGTCCCATGCTCTTCTGCATTGGGCTTGCTTCTGCCTATTTTAAGGTCTTTTTCGGTGACCTTTAAGTTGCTATTAACTTTATCAACAGCTTTCAGGGTAGAGAACTTGATCCAACATACCCTGCCAAGAGCCATCAGCCTGCTATCATTGTCAGCTCACAGAGCGATGTTTCTGTTTGCTTGTTTTCCACCCTAGGAGCTCTTACTTATCCTTTGTGCTGTGTTTGAATCCTAGCTCAAGCACTTAATAGCAGAGTGATTTGGGGACAAATAATTTATTTAAGCCTCAGTTTCCTTATTTGTAAAATTTGTGAAATGGTCATACCCTCTTTGTAGATTTTTTGTGGGTATTAAAGAGTTCAGCATATGTAACTGGAGCACAAGAGTGCCTGGCACACGGTGCTCACCGAATGCTAATACTGATATCAATACTGTTATTATTATTCTTTCTGCTGGCTGCATTCTCTACCACTCTGTACATTGTCTACTCCATTTAGTGAGTATGGTCATTTTTGTTTTTACTGCTAATTAGGATATACTCTCTCTGTGCTCATTCTTAACTAGTTCTGCCAGTAGCTGCCAGGGTAGTTACTGTTTAACCATCTCTTACCCCATTGCCTGGATTACAGTATCAGAAGTCAACATGTGGCCTTGACAAATCAATGTGGCCTGGATTTAAACGCTGGGGACAGCCTGTCACTTTTCAATTTTGATAATCTTTGGACTTTTTGTGCTGCCCTGGCCTCTGAAAGTCAATAGAGCCTTTGGATGTTGCAGACACTCAGCAGAACTGAGGACTGATCATGAATCATATTTGTAAAAAAATCTAACATTTTGGTGATTTGTTATAAAACATTGCCATGTATCTCTTTCCACTGATTTTCAAAGCACAGTTGTCTGTGGAGGTATATTTGTTTTCAAAAGCTCTCTTGAAAGCTCTCTGAGGGATAATTGGCACAGCCTCCCTCACATTTGCACAAAAATGGAGATACTTTGGCTCTGTTACTGGAGTAGAAGGCACTGTCAGGGTCTTTGCAGGCCGGCCTTCTGGTCACTAGGCCTCCTGACATGTTGACTACTTGGCTGCATATTTCACCAGGTTCGCGGTCTTTCCTGTCCTTGTTCATCTCCATTCTGCCTCTCCTCTGGCTACTTCACTGTTTATGGTTTTAAAGAAGAGTTTAATGTTTATTCTATAAGAGTTGGCTGTGTGGTGCCTTGAGCCTTTTGGAGGAAAGCACAATATAAATCTAATAAATAAATAATAAATAAGGGGTATAAGCAGGAGGAAAATTATGTGTTTTAGGTGGGTTGTAAAGAACCTAGTAAAACCTATAAAATGTGTTTGTTAGACTAAGAGACAGGGAAGAAAATGCAGAAAATCATGGCACATATAGAAGTAAGTCTCATGTAATATTTTTAAGTACAGAAAAATTCCCCATGATTTTTAACCCTTTGTGAAGCTGATTCTGTCCTCTGTTTTTGGCTGGAGGGAACAAAAACAGCAGGTAGCTGACTGGCATTTTGTTTACTTTCTTAGTAGGCCCCAGCGGAGCTATAAAAATGACATTTAGGACCCAATTCTATAGTTCCTATGAGCTTATAATTGCCAGTGATTTCAGGAAGGCTCTTAAGGGGTGAACATGCTCTGCAAAATCCCACAAATCCTAAGCAAAGTCTAAACTACTTTGTTAATGTTTTCTAGTGGGATCTGAGTCTGTGGTTCTTAAGGAGCCAAAGACCTCAGTTTTATGAATGCCGTTATGAACCTTTGATATTGTACTGGATGCTGATATAATGCTTGATTTTGATTTAACTTTGACCTTGGTTTTATGTTGGCAGACACTGGGCCTTGCCTCAGATTTTGGCCATCTATTTGTCTTGGTGTGTTAAAGGTGGAATCCTATAGTTAAGAAATTTGAGGTTATTTTTTCCATGAAAAAAGTGGAAAAATGAACAGGGCAGCTATAGTTGGTGGTTTTAGGTCAGGTTTATGGTGATTCTATACAGGCTGTTTCTTCTCTGATACTTTTTAAAAGCTCAACTGGTCCATACAAACTTGAGTTAGAGACACATCTCATCCACTTGCTGTAGATGTCAGCACACGCTTCGTATTTCTCTAGACCACGTCCTGTGTGCTTTCTCTGCTCAACCGCTTTCGGCTGTGTGTCTTGGCTTCTATTTCCCACTAAACCCATTGGATTGGTCTCCTTGGTATTTTTCTAGGGGAGTGATAGAAAGATGTATTCCCTATTTGACCACCTAAGAAAGGTGGAGAGAGAACAGACTTAAAGCATGGCTGTTTATTTCTTGGTGTGTAGGGAAAGAGGAAGATGAGAAGCAAACATTTATCATGAAATTTATCATGGCTTAAAAGTTGATATGACAGAAATCACCTTTATTTCTTTCCCCCAGTTTCAAATTTGAGATCGACAAAAATCTCAAAAATGCCCTCCTTTTTTACTGTAAATTAATGATGTAGGCACCATGGAAGGAGCATAGACTTAGGCAGGGATGATATGTAAATATTAATCCACTAGTACACCACTCACACTAACCAATCCGATGCCAACTGTACACAGCAGGCATAGTCTAGACTGGCACTTGCATTGACCAGTCAGAGTGTACAACAGCCATAAACAACCATTGGGGCCACATTTACATGTATTGATTGAACGTCAGCATTGGGCTTAGGCATGGGGCACATCTGGAATATATCAGACTCTACGGACTACTGGAGAATCACTTAACTTCTCTAAGCCTCAGAATTCTCTCTCTTTCTCCTTTTTTGACTCTCTTGATCTGTCTCTCTCTCTTTTTATTTTCCCCTAAATTTCATTGGATCAATATTGGAAACTTTTCCCTTACATTTTTTGCCTCTTTGGATCTGGGTTGATTTCTTCAAGTTTTTCTTCCAAATGACTGTACTTTAATTGTGTTTGGACTTTAGCTGCATTTTTTCGACTCCTTTATTTAATATTGAATATTTTCATTATGGCAATCGTATTTATACCTTTTAGAAATGAATTCTTTAATTGCTTATTTTGCAGGAAGTCGTGTTTTTTTTTTCTATATGCCATCACCCCACAAATCTTCCTAAGAATGCTAATTTAAAAAATTCAGTTTTCCATCTAGCAATGCCACTTCTGAGTATTTACTCAAAATATTTGAAATCAATTTCTCAAAGAGATGTCTGCACTTACAAGTTCATTCAGCAGTATTCACAATAGCCAAGATGTAGAATTGTCCATAAACAGATGACTGGATAAAGAAAATGTGAAATATATACTCAGTGGAATATTGTTTAGTCTTAAAAAAGAATAAAATTCTGTCATTTGCAATAATATAGATGAAACTGGAGAATAGTATGCTAAGTGAAATAAGCCAGGCACAAAAAGAAAAATACTGCAGTTCTCACTTAAATGTAGAATCTAAAACAATCGAACTCATAGAAGCAGAGAGTAGAATGGTGGTTACAGAGTCTGGGGCGTGGGGGAAATGGGAAGATGATACCAAAGGGTCCAAAATCTTAGGAGGAATATCTTTTCTTTCTTTCTTTTTTTTTTTTGCAGTCTATTGAATAGTGTGGTGAACAGAGTTAATAATAGAGTATTGTACATTTCGAAATTGTTGAGAGAGTAAATTTCAAATGCTCTCACCACAAAAAATATTAAGTATTTGAGGTGATGGATATGTTAACTAACTTGATTTAATTATTCCAAATTGTACTCCTAAATCATAACATCACTTTGGACCCTATAAATATACATAATTATAAATTGTTAATTTATAATAAACATTTTTAAGAAATTTAGTTTTTTTTTAAAATATCATCTTTGAGATCTTTACGATTTTTTTTGTTTTACTGTGGTCCTTATCTTTTGTGCTACTTGTTTTTGTCAAAGGCCTGATGTGCTGGTTCATGATTATGAATGAAAGAATATGTTCATTAATATCAGTAAAGGATTTAGGCTTCCTTTGAAGTTAGATAGTTCTGTTAGCTGAGACAGGGACGACTCTATCAGAAATAGAATTCTGTGTGAGCAGGTGGGATCTGTTGACTTCAGTCTTCTCATAAAAGATGTGTGTGGGAGATGGCCCAGATTTAGACCTTGGTAACTGCCAGGTAACAAGGACCTTAAGGAAGAGTGTGCTTGATTTGTACTTTTGTGTTTCCTCTCTCCACTCCCCTTCAAGTTCATGTTTAACCCTCGGGTTCGGTCTACTTTTTTTGACTGCCTCAGTACCCATGATAGGAGTCCTCTTCAGTCACATCTTGGGACTTCAACATGGGGTAAAGGCAGCACAAGTGCCCTGGGTATGGAGGAGAGGAAGTGGTCAGGCCAGCAGTAAGACAGATAATTCTTTAACTAATTTCCATGGTGATTTCTTTGAGGCCTGGTCTTTTCTCTGTACTGGTTGACCTGGAGAAGTACTTCAGTAACTGTATTATTCCATGGGGGCTCTTTTTAAATTTTCAGTTCGGTTGTGGTTTCCTTCTTTTATTTACTGTCATTTCAATGGGGTTGTGAGAGGGAAAGGAATTAAATATGTATACACTGTTCTTCATCTTAATTAGAAATAAAGACTTTAATATAATATTAACATATGTGTAAGTCTTTATCAGCATGCATTAATGTATGGACTTGCCTAATCAACTGTGAGGTATTATTCAAAGTTAAGACTGAATTCTCCCTTCTTACTATTATCATCCTCTTTGTCATTAATACACCTAACTTATGGAAATTTTCTAATCCTATACTTTTTATCAAGAGGATGAGTGCTGTAGACTGAATGTTTGTGTCTCTTCTAAATTCATGTGTTGAAGCCCTAATCTCCAATGCGACGGTATTTGGAGTTGGGGCCTTTGGGAGGTGATTAGGTCATGAAGGCAGAGCCCTCGTGAATGGGATTCCTGCCATATAAAAGAGACTCCAGAGACCTGCTTCCCCCTGTGAGAACACACAGGGAAGACAGCCCCTGTGAGCCAGGAAAGAACCTTCACTCCAACTTGACCCTGCTGGCACCCTGATCTTGGTCTTCCAGCCTCCAGAGCTGCGAGGAATAAATTTCTGTTGTTTATAAGCCACCCAGTCTATGGTATTCTGTTGTAGCAGCCCAAACAGACTAAGAAAATGAAGTAATATGGAATTTCAGACAATGTATTAATAACAAGAGAAAGTGAAACATTCAGATAATATGAGAAAAGCCATGGTTGAGGCAAGTACTCTGCCAAGAAAGGGTACATGTCATCTGCATCTGGGGTCAGCTGATCTAAGCCATTTGCATTTTTCATAATTTGTTACCTCCCTCTATTTCTGAACATGCAGTTTCTCCATATAGCAAGTTTTCCAGTACCTCAGTTGGCTTCATGGGCAGTGATGAAAGATATTTGCTTCCATTGCTATTGGTATATGTGGGTTATTTATTGGTAAGGGTCTGACTAATAATCTGTGTATTCTTTTGTATCAGCAAGCTTCTGAATAGAGTAGATGGTTATCACATATATTTAGAAAAAAATTTTTTATTATGAAAGAATTACAAGATAATTGTAGAACATTTAAAATATGCAAATGAGTGAAAAATAAAATAAAAAATCACCAAGAGAGGTATTTTAAAAGTTTGAGTACAGACATAACATGGACACATACACTGTTTTTTTTTATCCTGATAGAAGGATTCTATAAATGGTTTTGTTATTCTTAAGATACTTACAAATATCTTGATAAGCTATAACATATCTCTGCCTCTTTTCCCTCTTCCTGTGCCCTCTCTCCCTTACTTATCTTTCTACAATGCACATGGATGTTACACAGAAAGCTAAATGTGAGTCAATATATTTAAACTTAAGAAACAAGATAAAAATAGCTGCATCTCAACAATTTGTTTGGAGTATGGGCTCTAGATAGTGGCCCACATATATGTGCATGAACTTTTTTGTCACCACTAAATTAATCAGTCAAGATAGGGCATTTGTTTATTTTAATGACGATGTGCCAACATCATACCTGAAATAAAAGGTACCAGTTGTGCTGTTCCTTCTTGGGCTTGCCCATCTGGTAGGGATTGCTTTCCAGCCGAGTTCACTGATGCACAAGGTTATGTGATTCTTTAAACATTATTAGGCCATCACGTGAGTGCCTAAGCCAGAAATATGGGACTCGTGCTAGACCCTCCCTCTTACTCCTTCCTTTATTTAGCCAATTATTTTTTATTCTATCTCCTCTAAATCTCCTTATTGCACCCATCTTCTTCTGTTCTATGACCATTCCTTTAGTTCTGGAACTTAGCATCTATTGTTTTCTTAGTCTCCTCTCCTCCTCTCACTGTCCTCAGTTCTCTCCTGCATATTGCTCATGACATAGTCTTTTACAATTCTGACCACATTATTCCATTTCTTGAGTGAGACCATAAGCTCTGAAATCAAACAGACTGACTCCATCACTTACCAGTTAGGTGATCTTGGAAGATATCTGAGCTTTGCAGGTTTCGCTTTCCATATCTGTAAAATAGAAACAGTAATAGTGCCTCTCTTGGGGTGGTTGTAAATATCAAGTGTGTTTATGAATATCAAATGCTTAGAACAGTCCTGTGCAAACTGTGTTCAATACATTTCAATAATTATTCTAAAACTTTTAATGTCTTCTTATCTTCTACAGGACAATTTCTCCTCCCATCCAAGTACAAACCAGGCCTGAACCTGCTTAGCTTCTGAGATTAGACAAGATCAGGTCCATTCAGGGCGGTATTGCCTTAGATGGTCTATTAATTTATGAACTTCTTGCATGGAAGAAAAAACTGTTTGTAATTTTATCTCTGACTACATCCTCAGTTTCATATCTTGCTTCTTTCCCATTTGTATGATATTCTTTGACCAAAATGAAGTACATGCAATTCTTTAAATGTGCCATGACCTTCATGCCTCTGAACCTTTGCACATGCTGCTTGAATGCACATCTGACTATCAGCATGAAGAGAGACCAAAAGGGGATGAAGATTCAGGCTTCCTAACTTCCAGGCTGGAGCTTGTTCTACTGCAGCATACTGCCTCTTTTATCTTTACCCTTTATGCTACTCTTTCAAGAGTATTACTGTGAGCCTGGTAGTGGTCAAAAGAGGGTCAGTGTCTAATGGGGCAAAAGCAGCCCTCCAAAGAGGTTTCTAATATGTACAAACTATTATTATAATATATTAACTACTTGGAACAACATGAATAATATGCTTTTTTACCTGAGGCTGTTTGAACATAACTCCATGTATCTAAAGATTACTAATATAATGAGAAGTGTTGAAATGAATATTGTAGCTATGTGTGTATGTTTTGTATGGTGTGGGTGGTCACCATCCCAGCAGCTGGGGCCCTGTTGTTTTCTTTCTACTACTCGATATAGCCTTCTGCCTTGGGGTGCCCTAAGCCAGCTGAGCAGATCCATATTGGCTTTGGATCTTTCTCAAGGTGTCTGCTCTTCCTTTCATTAGTGTGGATAATCAGAATTTGATTGTAAAATATGCCCAGGCCAAATACAAGGGCTTTTAAAATTGTCTGCTGTTTAGATTATCCAGGCCACTGATCCCCCTTCCTTAGCGTGGATAATTGAGAGTGGACTAGGCTGAAGAATGTTAAGCAGAACCAATTGACAAAATAAATGAGATTTAAAAATCCTTTATATTTTAATAATAGAAAAAAAGTTAGTTTTTTTTAACCTGAAAGGGCTTATTTTATATTTTTGAAACTGTAAATTTATTTGGTTTAAAATTGCATCAAAATAGGAAACTATTTCCTATGATACACCCACTTAAGACGTATTCAGAATGTATACTAATTACAATATGCAGTTAATGGAGTTAGGGGAAAATTGAAAATATAGACAAGAGGGTGTATAGTTTCAGATTCAATGTCAAATCCTCTTAAAGCCATGTTTTTGTTTCAACTATGTAACAAAGAGAGGTGGGAGCCATGTCAAATTCTGAAAATCTCTTCTCTTGACAGTGGAGGTTAAAATTCTTTGGTCCTGATGAGCAATAATCATTTAAAGAATGGCATTTTTTGAAGGTATGTATAGGATTAACTGGATTCTGATTCCTGGGAATATCTGATCTCATTCACTTTTCATTCTCATTCTCTAATCTTTCCCCACGCACCTCTGAGTGCAGGTAGAAATGTGTTTGCATGCCACCTGACTGGGAATTTAGAGAATATTTACCCAAAGGAACAATGTTGTAAAGGGGGGTAAGCGTCACTAAATACTCTTCAGGTGTATAATGAGATAAATAGATTTGGGGGTTGGTCTGGGAATTTGAAACATAATGTAAGAGGCAATGGTGAGTTTCTGGGTAGGTGACTCATAAACAAGGTTTTTGAAACATTACCCATTTTTACATTGGGAATTGCCAAGCTAAGGCTTAACGTCTCCCACAACACCTATGAATAATCATTTAAATACAGGCTTTGAGACTTGGGAAAAAGTGTATTATTTACTCTAAAGACAATAATCTTCCTTGGCGTCATTGTAGTCCATCATACGGATGCATACTTAGGGATCTTTGAAAAAGCAACATTTTCTCTTGATGGCCCATTACTTCATCTATCTTATAAATTATTACCCAGGACTAGATTGCAGACACAGGTTAGGGATACATATCAGACACTGTAACACAGTGTGGGAGACTAAGGCTCTTTCACAGAGTGAAATATTACAAAGGAGCTTTGCTCATTGCCTATTGTTTATGTGGAAAACAGGATACAGTGATGGAGGTAATGGGGATTATAGTATATCCTTTGCTTCCCCACAGTGCTGAGAACCTGGCAACTGCAGGCACATGTAAGTTCTTGTTGCCCAACTGGTTTGATGAAGGGAGAACTGAGTTGTTCTCAGCATAGGTATTATACAGCTAAGGCCAAATATCCTCTTAGGATCACCCTAGTACCCTCTCCATTGCTCAAATAAAGACTAGACACAACCATACTAAAGCTGTGACAAGGTTGGCTTGTTGTTGGATGATGACTTTTCTCTTGGTTGGAGAGAAATTATGTGAGAACATTTGGAAAAGTTATGTCTTCATATTGTACTTGGAGACCTGGGTTCCCTGGCATGAAATGAAGAATTACGTTAAATTGAACGGCTATGTATTTGAATTACTGTTGTGTAGTTATTGATTAATCCCAAGTAGATAATTATCTACTGTGGGTACTAGAACCTGAGGGTGTAAAAGTGAATAAATCGATCCCTTGAATCCAGCATTCTAGTGCGGAGAGAGGCACGTACATGACGCTGCTATGAAGCGGTTGGGGAGAAGGTGGGTGGAGTAGGGATGCAGGAATGAAGTGTGTGGGAGATTGTATGGGGTATCTAAGCTGGGTTTTGAAGGGAAGTTTGTTTTGTTTTGGTTTTGTTGTCAGGGAAGGACAGAGGAAGGGCATATCAGCAGAAGAATCATTTTGAGCCAAGGCACAAAAGTATAAATATTTAACGTTGTATTTGGAGAATGGTGTAGTCGTGTCCAGTTAAGTAGGTAAATGGTTTAGAATTCTAATACTTTAGAATGTATTAGAATCACTTGGAGTTCTTGTTAAAATGTAGATCTGGGAGCCTCATACAAGGCTGTGTAATGACAGTATTTGCAGATGGGGTCCACACATTTCCATTTTTTGCAAGTGTCCTGTACGATTGTTTTGTAGATAGTGCATGCTTTGATAAAGCCTGCCTTAGGCTAGGTTTTCTGGCGACAGGGTGAATGGTAGGAACTGAAGCTAGAAAGGTAGAAGAGGTCCATGTTGTGATGCACATAAAGTATTATACGAGGCTATGGAGTTGGTGTTAGGATCATGTACATTAGGTATTTGGTAGCCATAACATATTCTTAATCAAATGGACTTACACAGTCAGGTCTGTATATTTGAACGAGTTTTGACTGCAGTGTAGAGGATGAATTGGAGGAAGGAGATATGGAGACTTAGGAACAGTTGTCAGCCTATTGCAGAGGATGAAGCAGATAATGATGAAGACCTGAATTAGGGTGGCAGGGATGGAATGGAGATGAAAAGAGTAAAGAGACATTACTGAAGGAGAATCAAAAGGATATGTTTGTAAACATAATGTAGAGTGTGAAGGAAATGGGAGGAAGACTAAGGTGACTCTTGTGATTATGGTTTAGGCAACTGGCTGGCTGATGATGCTAGGAAATAGCAGTAAAACACAGTAAAGAAGGAGCAGATTAGGAGGTTATGCAGTAGAGATAAAATACGTTCAATTTGGGTTTGAGATTCCCTTGGAATATTAACCAGAGATGTCTGGGAGGCAATTGAAAATATATTATCTCCATTTCAGGTTGATTTTGCTGGTGATCAACCATAGCTAATGGTTGAAGTCATAATGGAAGAGGATGCTTGAAATAGGGTTACAGAGGGAAAAGAATAGTAGCAAAGAAGAGCAAGGTTGCAGTGTCTAGATTAAGTTCTGTTGAACAATTCAAAAGACTCAGAAGAAGCCCATATAGAATTGATATTCTTACAGAATCTTAGAATGACTACACATAACTTAGAAACCTTCTAGTCCAGTGACTTGTGAATGTATTTTAATGCAGCAAAACAAATTTTCAAGAGACTTTAATTTAAACCTCTAATAAATAAAAGATACAGATGGAGCTTCTTTGGTTGAAGGAAAGGTGGGAGAACTTGAGCCTCTCCACTCAGCATGCCTTTCTTCATTGCTCCTCCCCATGTGGCAGCTCTTGACTCCTCTTCAGGGAACGTGGTTTTGAAAACATCAATGTACTTTCCTTATTTTATAGAGGCTGGAGAGATTGATTGACATGATCCATGTCACACAACTCCTGAGTGACAGAGAACATGTTGCTGTGATAAGCTCCACAAGAAACAAAGCAACAAAAGGCAACGTGTAACTCATAGCCAAAACGAGTGGTATAGACAACATGTGGTTTTGAGGGACGGAGTTAACATTCTGAGTTGTAACATCTGGGAAAGGAGTTGCAGAGGTGGTGGATTTTGAGAAGCTAAGAAAACATTTAGGGATTCAGTGTCTTGCCATTTTAAAAGTCAGAGCTAAAGGTTGGTACTGGGTTGGAGAAAGTTAGAAAGTGGATCTTTCCAACATCTATAAAATCGAGGCAGTCATCATACAGGTTGTGTCATAATTACTGCTCAAACCCCATACAAATTCCAGTAACAGTAGACATTTAATGGCGGGACATGCTGTTGAGTCAGAGTGAAGCACAGTGGTAGCTTTCTTTTCCATGCAGGAGGGGCTTTGGGAAGGCAACTTGTTTATGAGGTGGTGCCTGGGTAATGTACCTTCAAGTTATCTTTGTAAAGGAAGCATACTCTTTTCATTAAAACTTATATTTATTTAAGAAGGCTCGTTTGAGGGTGGTTGATGGATCATTCTTTTATGCTGCCAATTGGTATATAATAGAAATTCATTTATAGCTACCACAACCAGTGTTTAACATGAAAAGTCCAGAAAACTCTGCATTTAGGGAGCCATTTTGAGAAATCTGCCAAGACTGAAGACTGACCCAATGATTCCTGGAGGATCTTGAGGAAAATCAATTAGTTTCTGAGTCAAAGAAATCTCAAATTATTCTAAATGGTATTGCTGCTATCAGAAAGTTCTATTCCTAATCTAGTAAACTGCTACGAGTTCAAAGCTAACGTTGTTTCTTAGAAAGATGCTTAGGGGATGCAAATCTTTTAAAGTGCATTTCATTGTACCAACTGTTTCATTTAGAAAAAGCTCATTGGTTTGTTATTAAGTGGTGTATGTAATAGTGTCAATAAAATCTAAAATTGGAGACTGAGCATTGTTATGTTAGATGTTTTAATGATCCCAGTTGGCTAAGTTACATGGCCGTGGCTCATTTGCTTCACCTTTGTTGGTTTTAATAGCCTGGAAAAATTCCTCCAAACTCCACAGAGTTGACATAGTGGCTCTTGATATATGTGATACAAATCTGGAAAATACATTATTAGAATAAGTTTACTAACAGTACTTGAATATTGGATCAGGTCTACACACCAAAGAGTACACAACTGCAAATTTCAGAGGAATGAGAAAGTTCTAGTAGAAATCCCAACTTCTTGCCAAAAAGGCTTAACATATTACATATATTATTTTGAATTAACTGTAGCTAAATTATAACTATCCAGAAATAGGAATGGAAGATTCTACTGCAAAATATTAATACAGAGGTAACAGAAAGCAGTGGTTCCTGGCACCAGTGCTTCTACACTATACTGGCATAGGAAAAGCAAAAATTCAAATCTGGCTTCCTATATTCATAAGCAATGTGGTCTGTTTTTATTACTTAACTTCTTTATGACTTATTTTTCTCAGGCAACATTTACCTTTTGGAGTTTATTGGGAATATAACATGAAATAATTTAGACAATCTCTTAGCACAATTTTTATACATTATCTTAGCCAAAAGGCCAAGAAGTGATATGGGCTTGGCATTTAAAAAAATTTAACTCAATAAATGTCAACCCTTATTATCATAATTTCTATCACCTTCATGACCAACATCATCATCACCATCATTACCATCATTATTATCATTACCATCGTCATTATCACATTATCACCATCATCATCATCATTATTGCCATCAAGTGGTGTATTAGTCTAAGTTCTCTAAGCAACAGATACCAAGATGGTATTGAACATGCAAGAAGTTATTAAGCAAAATGCCCAAGAAATATTGGGGAGAGACTCTGGAGAGGATGGCATGCATGTCTGACAAGTGAAGGAGGGAAAGGAAGAAAGAAAGTTTGAGTGAACCATTTAGACTTCAGTACAGTTCAAAAGGAAGTTCAGCAAGGTCACTGGGGAGTCTTTGATCCAAAGTCACCTGTCTGAAGAGCCACACATCTTCCAGAAATAGGCCTATCTTAGAAGCCTTGCCATGCTCAGCATTGGCTGAAATCAGGCTCAGCACTGTGATGGGTTTTGGGGTTCAGCAGCTGAGGCCATCAGTCTGTTAGACTCTCAGAGGATGGAGGTTTGTATAGTGTGTTCTTACAGCTGTCACAGAAAAAATTGTGGGTGATTTTAAAAATCTTCTCATTTTTTGTATTGTATTAATTTTATATATTTAACCTGCATTATTTAACATTTTAGGGAAGAGGTAAAATAAATAATTGAAAATATTTCCATTTGTTTGGGCAATATGAACTGTTTGAGACTGGGCCAAATCTCATAGCAATTGCTAAGCTTTTCTCTTTGCTTGAATATCCTGGTATAGTTATGCTATGACTTCAACAGGACCTTTCCATGAAAAGTTTTATTTTTTTGTTCCAACTTTATTTTCTACTTAGAAACCTGACTTGATTAGAGTGTGAAAGTTTAAGTGTTTGTAACGGGATTCAATTAAAATAGGTCATTCTTGGGGCTCTGAAAATGGTAACTGGCCTTGGGCAAATTGGAACAAAAGTTATAAAATTCAGTTGGCTGCATCACAACATATTTAACATCTTTAAGGAAGACATTTTGTCTAATAGAGTCAATTTAGAAAAATTTAGTGTAGGTCATCAGCATAAGCACCTAAAAAATGTGTTTGTGTGTGTGTGTTTGTTTCTCCCTTTAGTTATAACTGGGATCAGGACACCTGGACTCTAATCTATAAAATAAACAATTTGTGGTGGCACCTTGAAGAAAGTCAATTAGTTTCTGTGACTTTACCAGTAGGTTGAAAAGGAGATTGTAATATTGGTGAATAATGTGCTTAGAGATGTTTGCATAAAAGATGCTTTGTCTTTGTAAAGTATTATTGAATATTTATGGTCTACCAGACTGAGCCAAATGGCCCAGAGGAAAAAACAGCCAGATTTATGTAAACCTTGTTCAGTGTCCCAGATACTTCAGGATGGGTGCTCTGTATGTGAATGAATAAATAAATGGTATAAACATTATTTTAAATGTTGAAGGTGCATCAATATTATCTGGGGTGTTAGCCAATGTGCCTGACCTATGACATTGAAATGAAATGTCTGTCTCCAGGTAACTATTTCAACCTCATAAATATTTTTAGAGCCAGAGGCATTGACGGCAAGTGATGTTTTCTTAGAGTTTTGTGTCTGCAAATAAAGGTAAATTATATCTTTACCTAAAACCTACAAGAAATGATTGTCTCTTATCCACAGGGTTGCTCTGAGAATTCCCAGGCTGAAATTGCATATCTTATCATTCTTTCTCCCCTTTCTTTTAAAAAAGTGTTTTACTTACTCTTTGCACAGTAATTTTCTATCACTTTATTGTGAGAAATCGGAGCCTCAAAGAAATAATAAAAAAAAAAATTAGCTGTAAACACTGCCCAAGGACTTAATGGATCTTACTGAGCCACGCAATGCAGATGTATTGGAACATAAATAGGTGATAGGAAATAAGAGGCACAGAAGCAATTTGTTTGGATTGGGTCACTGCTTAATCCAAATGGGTTCGGCAAAAGAATTCATGAAACGTGACAGTGGGCCAAGAGGAACTTGCTGTGACATTTCAGATTTCCCTACCTCTTCTAATTAACCATTTCAAGTATAACAAAACTTCACACAGCACACACAGAACCAATGAGACCCGTCTGCACCAACTGCAGACCTGTCTCTGGGGGATGGATGATTCTGTTCTCCTCAAGCAATGGACTATGATGCAATAATACCTCAAGTTGGGCTTTTAATTTCTATGATACATTGATTCCGAACAGCATTTTTCTAAAAGACAAGAGCTATACTGGAGTTGCTTTATGACAGAGCCCATCATTAAATGCATTTGGATATATTGCACGGATCTAAATATACTGCAAGTCTAATTAGGTATTTGAAAACATAAAAATTACATATAGAAAAAGCTTGCCATCACGATGACAGGAATAATAACAATAACATTAACAGACGCCTGTTTTTTTTTAAACAACTATTATTTGCCAGTCACTATGCCAGACATTTTACGCACATCCTTACAAAAACCTTGCAAAGTAGAGATAATTATTGCCTTTTTACAAAGGAAGCCACAGACTCAGAGAAGTTAAGTTGTCCAGGGTGAATTAGTATGTGGGAGCTGTAGAATTTTTTTTTCTAATTACAGAAAAAAACCCACATTCCATCTTAGGCAAGTCAGGAATTCTTGCCTCATGAGTTAGTGGGTTCAGAATTCTTTCAGGTGCTAATATCTGGATATGACCCATCTCTCTTCATGCCAAAGCCTTTAAGTTTATCTGCCCCAGCCTTTCTCACTTCTCTTGGCAAAGGGAGACTAGGATTTAAACCTCAAAGTTATGCCTCAGTATCTGGACTATTGTAGTGCTCCATAAATATTTGTTGAAATGATAAAAGAAGGACCCAGCTGCCTCTGAAGACTGTGGTTTCATTAGTAGAAAAAGGATGGCATTAGCCCATTTTCAAGAATGTCAAATTTATGCTGGTATTATAAAAAACACATATCAAAGTGGAATTATTTAAGACAAGATGTCTATAATTAACTGACACACAATCTACACTGCCCAATTCCTAGAATAGATTCAGGGAGTCAATTTTTGTTCATAATTGTGTTTCACACAGTGAAAATCTGTGATTTGTGATTGATAAGAAAATAATGAAAACTGAGTTAGTGCTTATAAAATTCTTCGGTGGTTTTGCTTTTGGAATCAAGCCAGGCAAATTCCCACGAGTTGAGGATTCTTGGAGTATTTTATGTTTCATATGATGTCACCAAAAAGTTACAGATCAATAACACTTTGCAATTTTCATGTAGCAGAGGGAGGAAAGAGTTAAAGAATTTAAGTGTTGCCAAGAGTGCTGCTTCCGGGCAAGAGAAGTTTGAATGTAGGGCACATTTTGCATTTTAAGCACTAGTGTTTGAACCCTAGTCCCATAGTTATGTAATAAGAGAACTTTTTCTTTTTAAGGGAAACAGAAAAAAAAAATGTTCACTGAGAAAAATACTTGCTGCTTTTGGGGATAGGTTTTACAGTGCATTTTGTACAGGAACCATTTTCTCCTGTCCAAAAGCTCTGGAACAGGATGAATGTCCTTCTCAAGGTGTTTAGAGGCCAGAGTAAGGACTGCTGACTACAAGCGTCAGAAGAACCACAGAGATGTGTGGGCAGGATTCAGTGGGCGCATCCAACAGGTTTGGAAGGTCTCTGGCTTGGAGAGGTAATACAAAGCAGGCCATCGGCCAGTCTAGAAAAAAAGACCAGGACTGCAGTCGTCAGAAGGCCAGATAGACAAGGACTAGTGACTCTGAAATCTATTCTTACGGAAGGCAGCCCACAGAAAGTATACCCTAGAGTAGTAGGTACTAAAACCATTCATTATCAAGGACAATTATATCCAGCTTCCAAGCAAGTCAGCTTTAAATGCTTCGGCTATTGTAAAGAATCCAATAAATTTTCTCAACAACTCTGCCAAATAGGAATACCGTTCCTATTTATTATCATTTTCATTTTACAGATGAAGAAACTGAGGCACAGAGAGGTTGAGTGATTTTCCTAAGGTCACAGTAATAGTAAGGTATAGAGACAAATTAATATGTAGGAAATACTGATTGAAAAGCTGTAGAGTGATAGTCAAGAACACAGGCTTTGTTCAGTCACATCTGACTTACAATTTCAGTTCTACCAATTGTTCATTCCACAACCTTCTCCAAATCCTTGAACTCAAGGAAACTTCAGAGTCCTCATATTTAAACGATGGTGTCACATCAGTAGTTATAAAGCATGTAAAGTTCTTAGCCAAGTGCTTACCCCATTATAAGGGCTCAATAAATGATAGTTACTATTTTTATCATAATGTTTTCTCCATCCTTCCAAATGGGTCTCAGATTAGCATAGTGGCAGTTGGAACCTGAAGCCAGCATAGAGTAATGCTCTTATGGATGAAGACTAGAAGTTTCCTTGCAAAGACAGGAAGAGTGTCTTCAACTAAATAGAATGATTCGATGCATAAATGGCTGAATGCAAAGAGACTTAATTGAAAGATAAAAGAATAATTGCGCTAGAATAGCAGAGGCAAAGCAGTTAAGATAAAAAGCCACATATATTAAACAGGACTAAGGAAAATGAAGAGGGAGTTTGAGAAGTCTTTGTAGCTAAACACATTATGATCATCAGAAAACAGCATAAGTACAAGGTTGGAGTCCAGAAGATCAAGTCCCAGAACCAGCATTGAAATATTTCCTCTCATTAGTTATTTTTAGAAGAATTGGTCACTTTTCTTAATTACCAAGTGAGTAGTTAAACTAAAAGCACATTCTGTTGTATATTATACTGGTACAGTCAACAACTAGGACTCTCAAGACACACTCATAAAAGTAACCTTGTTTTTGTTTTCCAATGTCCCTTTACACTTGCTCAGTGGAGACAGCTCTTCCCTTCCCTTTAGAAGAAAACACAGGTGAGCTCTATTACTCTGGTCACCTTAAATCCTTCCTGTTTGCCGTTTGCCTGCCCAAATCCACTCCTCACCTTTCCCTGCTCTTGGCCCTGGGCGAGCAACCCGTGTGGATGGTACTGCTGGGTTCCATAGTCCTCTATCTTCCGTTTGGAGTTGATCAAAGGGAAGTATTAGCAAGAAATGGGAGGGCAGAGTGGGAGGAGAGAGAAGCCAAAGTATTTATTCTCTTGGTTTTCTCCCTGCTGGATTGCAGTGGGTTGGCTGCGTCCCTCTATGAAAACCTCGCTCCCCTGCCAGGCAGCCCTTGGCAAACTGCTACTCTCTGCAGGCTTTGGAAACCAGTTATACCCCTGGTCCCTTTGTGGGCAATAACGTCTTCCTGCTGTTGCAAGCCCTGAGGTACTGTACCAGCCCTTGTTGCTTTCCCCCAACCCTGCTCACACCATTGTAAAGAGTCTTTTTATTAAACTCTCCTCCATTACCCAGTTTGAGTGCCATCTGCTTCCTGCTGGGACCCTGGCTGATACATATGGCCACTTTAAGTTGCAAAACACAGTCTCATTTTGGTATATTTAGAACAATCAAACTATGAAATAGTTAAAACTCCAAGTCAGATTTAGGGTTAAATCTTTCTTAGCCCTGTTGGAGGAGGGGGTGAGGTCATCTTTCTTTCCCTGCATCTCTTACTTCTGCCTGTTTACCATGCTTTCTGACATTGTTGAAAACAAGTTAACAAAAAAGAAAATTCTTAAGGTGGCTTCACACCCTCTCATTTTGGTAGATATTTAGAGCTGATTCTTTTATTTAGGGACATTTTGTGGCTCACTGCTAAGGGGTATGCTGGTATCTTAGATGCAGGTGAGGCTGGGGCCTCCAGTTGATCACTCTTTCTGTGCTATAGGCATCCAGCTACTTATCTTAGCTTCCATCTGTTCAGGTCTGTCATGGGTTGAACAGTGGCTCCCCAAAGATACGTCCAAGTCCTAACCCCTGGTACCCATGAAAGCAACCTTCTTTGGAAATAGGGTTTTTGCAGATATAATTAAGATAAGGATCTTGAGATGAAATCATCTTGAGATGAAATGACAGATGTCCTTATAAGAGATAGAAGAGAAGACACAGAGACACACAAAGGGGAAGGACATGTGCAGACGGAGGCTGAGATTACAGTGATACAAGGCAAGGAATGCCAAGAATTGCAGGCAGAAGCTAGGAGAGCGGCATGGAGTAACTTCTCACTTCAGTGACTCCAGAAGGAACTAACCCTGCCGACATCTTGATTTCAGAGTTTTGGGCTCTAGCACTGTGAGAGAATAAATTTCTGTTGTTTTAAGCAACCAAGTGTGTTGTAATTTGTTACAGCAGCCCTAGGAAACTAATACAAAACTTATTTGCTCTTTTAGGCATCCTTGGACAGGTACTCAGACATCACCATGTGGTTTCCTCACCTGTGCCCACAGCTTGTCCACAGAAAACATACGTACATCCTCTTCTCATCCATTCTCTGGGCCTGCAGGGGATCCTAACCCAGCTGCAGCTTTTCTTTGCTTCTTTCTTCTTCTCGTGGGTTCTAGACTCACTTCGAAAAATTTAAGGCTCCAATTCATCATATCCTGTTAACTGAAGGGATCACATACCATGGCTTCTGAGTGGTTCAACTGAGTGCTGTACAAGTCTGCTTGGGCTGCTATAACAAGATACCACACACTGGGAGGCTTAGCAACAGAAATTTATTTTCTCACAGTCTGGAGGCTGGAAGTGAAGATCAAGGTGTTGGTAGGTTTTTCTCCTGAGGCCTCTCTCTGTGACTTGCAGACGGCCGCCTTCTCACTGTCCTCACGTGGAATTTTCTGTACACGTGCATCCCTGGTGTCTCTTCCTTTTCTTATAAGGACATCAGTCATATCTGATCGGAGCCCTACTTTAGTGGGCTCAAGTTACTCACTCTTTTCTTTCCTCCTTTTTGCTTAGCTGTCAGAGGATGTAGCCTGTATGAATACCAATATTTGTGAATACTTCAAAGGTGTTTGACAGTAAATTTTTATTGTTGTTGAATATCAATTTCCATCTCTTTTACTTTTTCATGTGTATCATTTCTGTTTGTGTGTGTGTGTATATATACACATACATACACTTATACATTTATGGATATAGACATATATAGAGATTATGTGTGTGTTCTATAGAGAATAAGCTTTCAAACTATGTTAATCATATCCTATTTTTCTTTGTCAATTTCTGAGAGAATCTCTTAGTGCCTTAGTGGGGTTTTTGCTATATCCCTGCATTTATGGTAGTTTTTTCTTATACATTTCAAAACTCTATTGTTAGATGCATTAAAGTTTATTATTACTATATAGTTTTTGCGGATTGTAACTTTTATTAATATGAAAATATTACTATTTGTTTCATTGAATGCTTTCTCTTTGTATTCATTTTGAAATAATACTAATATTGCTAAATCTATTTTTGTTAATATTTATACGGTAAATATTTTTTCCTCTTTAACTGTACTTTTGTTCAAAGAGGAATATTTAATGAACTTACAGTTTTTATAATTAGTAATATGTTTCAACTTTTTTCTGCCATATTATTATTTTATATTTTCTAATGCTATAGTTTCCTTTTTTTTTTTCCCTCCTCTGTTCTATCTTGTTTTCCCCTTTTTATGTTTTCCTTTACTCTTTTCTCATCTAGTGCAGTGTTTCCTGGGGGATGTGCTAGTGACATTCAACCTGGGCATTTCTTGTTTGTGTTGGCTACTCTGTGGTTGGCAGGACTCATTATTGGCCACACCACTAAACATCGGTAGCATCCTAGTCATTGACACAAGCACAGGACACATCCACACTTCCACATGCCTCCCAGGGTGTCGTACCACTCTGAACTGCAAATCAGTACTCACTAGTTTGGGACCTAGGTCTATGATTTCTCTTCTCTTGTTGTTATCTTTATTTTTTTGATTCAATTTTTAGTTTCATCTTTGTAATATATGTGCACACCTTAAAAACTGAAATAGTACTATGAGAGTTATACCACCCAACAGCAAAGAAAGGTTTTTTTAAATCACTCTACTTCTTATTTATATTCTTCAAGGTATCATTTCTTGGCCTTTTGGCTAAGATCAAGTGTATATTTTTCAAGGCCAACACTCTTGATTCGTGTTTACTTCTATGTTTCTAGATAGCCTGCCTATACAATTATTATTTGAATTTTCTTTTTTTTTAATTTCAGAATATTACAAGGGTACAAATGTTTTGGTTACATAAATTGCTTTTGTACTATTTGAGGCAAAATTATAAGAGTGTCCATCCCCTTGAAAGTGTGCATTGTATCTATTAGGTGTGAATTTACCCATCCCCTCCTCCCCGCCCCACACCTGCTTGATTTCCGATAAATGTTATTTCCATATGTGCACATAAGTGTTGATCAATTAGTTCCAATTTAATGGTGAGTACATGTGGTGCTTGTTTTTTCATTCTTCTGATACCTCGCTTAGAAGAATGGTCTCCTGTTCCATCCAGGATAACACAAGAGGTATTAGTTCACCATTTTTTATGGCCAAGTAGTACTCCATGGTATACATATACCACATTTTATTAATCCACTTAAGTATTGATGGGCACTTGGGTTGTTTCCACCTCTTGGCAACTGTGAATTGTGCTGCTATGAACATTCAAGTGTGGGCATCTTTTTTTAGACTTGCTTTTAAGCAACAACAATAATACAGTGCCAGCAACACATTGCAATTTATTGTCCACTGCTCCACTCCCTCTGATCCCTTTCTCTGTCCAAAACACCAACTACTTTCTACCCATCTTTTCCTGTCTCCAAGTAGTTGAAGTTTCCGCATTATCTGAAATCTGCATAATAGACTTTGATATGTACAGACTCCAAAAAGGCATGTGCTCCTCCCAGAATCTCCATCAAGTTGTATCTGTTTCTGCTCACCACTATCTCCTACACATAGTACGTGCTCAGTAAAAATTTGTTGAAAGGGTAGATGAACCACACCTTTCTGTCTTCCCTGTGTAACAGAACAGGTGCTGCCTTCTTGGACTCCATGTTGTCAGTTTCTGACCTTTTCTGCAACTCACCACTGCCATTTTGGCAGTAGAGGTTTGAGTGAGCCCAGATCAAGACAATTTAGTCAAGAGGTTTGCACTGCTGTGGTAGGAAATGGTTAGGGAGTTCCTTTCCAGTTAATTTCAGATTGTCAAACTGATATGTTGATGAGGTAAGTAAATTTACTGAGAGGGAAAATATCCCATAATCTGCAGGATTCGAATCTGCGCAGGGAGACTCCAGTGAATTTCTAGTTCATTGCTTTAACCACTCAGTGTCAACTCACCAAAGCCATTTTGAATTTCACACTTGTCCCTCAAAGTACAGCAAACACACTAAGTCAGTGTCACCTGAATATTCTAAATGAACTTCAGCTCCAGCCCATATCTGTCTATATCAGGAAGTCTCTGATGCTCACACCAGGTCAAGGTGACTTCTCTCCTCTGATCTTACCATGCACATCACTCAACAGCCACTTATTTGTTCTCATTTCATTATACAGACTTTCAGACATGTTTTCCAATCACATTATAAATACCTTGCAGAAAAGGACTAAATTTTATATTTCCCTTATGTCCTAATCAATGTACAAGCTGTAGCAGGAAGTCACGAGCTCTTTTCAGACATGAATCAATGAGAATGCATCCTACTTCAATACTACTGTTAGAGTTTTTAAATGCTGAATAGGGCTTTGAGGTCTAAGTAACAGTGCTTGATAGAGCCTTAAAAGCAGAAAAAAAAAATTGTCCTCCTGCTCATCCTAACAGTTGTGTGGTCTAGTTAAAATGATACTTGTGAAAAACATCACTAGTCAATATATATCAACATAAACCCAGGGCCTAAAAGAAATCAGGTTCCATACAAGAAATAGTAACAGTATCAGAAAGGTAGCCCTCAAAATGGGTTTGTATTTCTACCCAACTAATAGATCCATCAGGTATTAGGCACTGATATGTAGAGGAAGAAATCGTCTTTTACTGTTAATGCTTTACACTCTGGTTATGTACATATTATCCAGAGGATGCATATATGTCTCTTCCATTCAAAGCTCCTAAAAGGTGCCATCATCATCATCAACAACATCAAATTCTTCACTTTTCCTGGTATGGGCCTGGGAGATGGAAAAAGAAAATGAGGAAACCCTGATTCCTCAGCCCTTGAAAGGTCACAAGGACAGGCATGCTGGTGGCGACATTCCTTACAGAGATATACAAATAACCACCTCTAAACTGATGTCCATCTCAGGACTGAAACATGGGGCACAGGGTCATGGAATGGTTTAAAGGAAATAGTACTGATAGGAAACATGCAAGTCACTTAGAAGCCCTGGCCGCAGATTCTTAATTTCTGCAATGTGAGAGTTTGGACAATATAATCTCTATGGTCTCTCCAAGTTCTAATGTTTCAACAGAGGTCAGTTCTTTGCCAGGTGCCACCCCAGGGCCACCCTTAACAGAAGAATGTAATGATAGGAGTCCACACAGAGACACATCTAGGTCCAAATTGTGGCTCCACCACTCACTAACTTGGGCACGTCGTTAATCTTAGGAAGTCTCAGTCTACTAAAATGTAAAATGAGTCCAGTGATATTTTTATGGGGATATTATAAGGATTAAAAGAAATAATATTACCTAGGACATATTTAACACTCAATAAATACAAGCATTGTTGTGATTATTTTCCCCTCTCGTGTTGAATACATAAAGCAGACTGTCAGGATGTTTTAACAATGAATGTACAAGAGCTTGTTAGACTCAGAGGAAATTTGAAAGAATCTCACATTCCTGGATGTCTGATCCCTCAGTCAGAGGATCAAGAATTTACCTGATGGCAGCTCAGGGGCAAAGTGTGGGGACAATTTGTCACTACATTGAGCCTCCCCACATTTCCTCTGAGATATTCAACATCAAGATCTAGACATGACGTGCCTTATACCAGCTTTTCACGCAACATGAATCAAGGAACACCAGAAACCCCCACTTCCTAGAATATCTCCTCAACAGTTGCCATGGTGTTTGACATTCCACCAGCAGAGACTTGCTTCTTGGATAAAGGCTCAAAAAATTCCTTTCCACACTTCTTTTAAAATACAAATTCTTTGGAAAGTAATAATAAGTAAGCTGTTTGCAATTAATTAGACAAGACATTATAGGAATGAGCGGTTATCGGGAGAAAGAACAATGTGAGCTGTAATGATAAAGTTTTTCTAACTTCACAGTTCTGACATCACTGTACCTGGATGGAAGTGCTGTGTGTAGCAAGCATGTCCCATTGGAGTGATTGGTGCCCACGGACCCTTCACACACAATATCCTCCACTTTCCACCTGACTCGTTCTCAATATCCAGCCTGCTTATATCCATAACTATTGTAGAAGTGCCTATCTGACCTTCTTCATGGAACCCACATGGCTTTCTGGATACCTGGTCGGGGCTCTGTGCCATCTGCTGACGTGGCAGATCCAGCATCACCTGCCAGGATTCTCCAAAGAAAGTGGGAGAGGTCAAGGGTATTGGCAGAGACAGGAGGCTGATGACTGAGCAGAGAGGGCCAAAAACTCATCAGAGGATTCTGAATGCCACAGCTGATTAGAAAAGGCCAAAAATTCCTCCACTAAAAGAGCACAGTTTATAACTCTAATAATTTATACATGGGCTCACTTTCCCTGAATAATTACAGATTATTATACAGCTAATTACAGTACATGGTATTAAAAGATCTGAAATTCATTACTCCAATCTAGGAAATTACTTTGGCACGTGTTTTGAAAAGAAAAATGCTAGAAAAGAAGTTCGAGTCTTGCCAGGGTGATAGACTGCCATGGTTTCATGCTCTTTTTCCCAGTGTGAGACAGGTTTATGTTGTCATATAACCTACAAATGTCCTAAAATGTTAATTTCAGCATCTCAGTCTCAAAAGACTCTTCTCTTTAAATAGAGTTCCCAAAATTAGCAAATAAAAACACAGGGTGCTCGATTAAATTTGAATTCTAGTTACACAATAAATAATTTTAGTGTAAGTATGTCCCAAATATTGCATGAGACATAATTATACTAAAAATATTATTCGTTGTGTATCTGAAATTCAAATTTAACTCAGATCCCTGTATTTTATCTGACAATTCTGTCCCCAAGGGAGATCTGAAATAGCAAGTAATGCTGAGAATAGACAGTAAAAGTGTAAGTTCAATGAACAGTATCCCAATGTCAAAAAGTGGAGGATCAAACTTCATACAAAAATATGAATCTCCACAGAACAATGTTCAATATTGGGAGGGAAATGTCCAGGGGGATTCTCAAATGTGAGCCTTCACCTCCAAGTCAAAATGGCAAAATGGTAAACTATTCCTTTCTCGTGTGGATCTGGTCCTTGTGCAAGGGGACCTTGGCTGTCACCACCAAAAATCTTTTCCATCAATATTCAACAAAGATAGAAATACAAAAAATGGACTGCACTCTCTTGACATGGGAGCCCACATCCACTTCCCACACCCGCCCCATCCCACCCACTGATTCTTTTCAGGATGACATCCCTATCCACTGAAATAAATGACCATCTCCAGCCCTCCCACTATTTTGGGAGGAATAGAAATCCACATGCTAATGTTGAGACAGAAATAGTGAGGGGTTAAGGGATAGAGAAGGTAGAAAAAGCATTTTCTAATTAATAAAAATAAAAGTATCAGTACCTCATTTTTTATTCCAGAATGACTTTAAAAATTTCTGAGCATAAGACATAGCACTAATACACTTGAAAAAACTTGACAGAACTGTGGTACTGATCACAGGAGAGTAAAAGTCAAAGAACATCAGCGTGAGTTGTTTGTAATCCAAGTAGTTTGAAGATCCCTTCATTCAACAAATACTTAGCAAGCGCCTACTGCTGTACTAGCTATTGCCGCAATCACTGGGGTTAGAGCGGTGAACAAGACGGTGAACAAGACAGGCAAGATCCTGCTCTTGAGAGGCTTCTATGCAAGGGCTAAGGCTGGGGAGGATGGGAGGACAGAAAATATAGGAAATAAACAATAAAAGGACAGATAAAATAACAAGATTATTTTAGGCAGTGTCGAGGGCTTTGAAGGCAATAAAACAGAATGATATAATCAGGGATGGGGGACACCAGGGATATAGATAAGACTAACTCATAACATCCAGCGGTTTTCCAAAGATATCTCTAAGTTCAAGGTTCAAGGTGGGGGTGACTCACATTGTCTTGGTCACCTCTACCACAGGTTTGCAGAATTCATTCAGTTTAGAGACTCACTCACCTAATGATCTTTTCCCTTTTCAATCCTGAGTGCCAATGAAGACATGGAATACAGTGTCTATCTCTCTCTCTCTCTCTCTCTCCCCCACCACACACACACACACACACACACACAGCCTTTTGTGTGTAGCAGAGTTAACTGAAGGTTTGTGGGAGGATTATAAAGAGAGTTCACTTCACCACAACACAAAAACCTAAAATTGAAATTAGACATCCCATTCTGAACCCTATTGGGGCATATTCTGTCACCTTGCTCTTCCCTTCTTGGCTTCCCCATTCCAGTAATGTCCTCTTCATATCTAGTGATAAGCTTTTTATGCCTTTTGTTGTTTCACCCCTTACCAAACCATCACTTCAGTGTCTCACTTTTTGTTCAAGCACCTTATCATGCTATTTCCCTAAACAGACAATTTCCTCCTTAATAGAAATTCTGGCACCAGCTGTTAAGATAATAATTTCTTTCAACTAGCTACATGTAATAGTCAGAAATCTATACTTTTCTCTGTTGTCCTGGGTATATGAATTGTTATGCCATGAATTAATTTTGTGATAACTGAAAGTTTAAATGAAACCATGACACGTTCTTCTTGCAGTCAGTTTTCCAGATCCATTTTGTATCCCACAGACTATGTGCCTGTGCACAATAGGCCTCCAATAAATGCTTGATGAATTTAATTTAGTGTAATATAACCTACATGAGCACCATGCTGAGAGCAGAACAGACATATGACAGTGGGCTAACACTCACGAAAGAGCTCGTTTATTAACAATAATTTGCTACCAGTCACACTTAGAAGTAGATTATTTTTTATGCTGTTTCTTGATCTTATCATTAAAACATACCCGTAAGGTATCTTTTGAAGCAAGCTCAGGTAAGACACCTCACTATCCTCTAAAATTTCACATTTAAATATATATCATACAGATTTTCTCAAAGGAAACAGATAATAGAGATGATCAAGCCAGTATTGGCTAGGTTTACCCATTACTCATGTCTTGGCAATGCATAAAAATTACTTATTACTAACAATCTCAATATATATTTATTGTTTAATGATCACATCATGGTAATTAGCATATTCATCACCTCAAATATTTATTTCTTTGTTATGAGAACATTTAACATCCTCTCTTCTAGCTATTGGAAATAAACAGTTTATTATTGTTAACTACAGTCACCTTACTGTACAATAGAGTACCAGAACTTATTTCTCCTATTTAACGATGACATTGTAACCTCTCTCCATCTACCCCCTTCCCCCTATTCTCGCCAGTCCTCTGGTAACCTGAAACATCACATTATACCCCATAAATATATACAATTACTATGTGTCAATAAAAAATATGAAAAAAATTACTTTAACTCTACAAAGGTAGCCAGCATCCTAATTGCCCTAGAATTTTCTGATTTTCTTTCTGATTCTTTCCTGCCTTCATAGAATTAGTTCGGCCTTTGAAATAATCTTTAAAAAACTGTTCCCCATCCAGGAAATTGTTTTTTAGTGTATACTGACTCCATGAGATACTCCTACTAGAACCTTTAACTCCAACCCAATCTCTGAGCTATTAATTACCATGAATCCACTGGACTTTTTGTCAACCACCTTTGCACCCTAGAGATGGTAACTCCCCAAATCTTTATATGTACTTCCATTCTAGCACTATGACATTATTCTGTAACTATTTATTGTTAGCTTCCCTCACTGGATTGTGAGCCTTCTGAAGGCAGACACAATATTTTATTCAACTTTTTAGCTCTAGCACCTAACCGACTATTTGAAAAAATGTGTTTTAGTTGCTTAACAAATATTTATTGATTCAATCATCCTCTTCCCACCCTAGGGCTAGTAACTTTTGGAAGAGATGGGAAACCCATGGGATTGCATTGGAAAGAAGATTAAATAAAACTTTCAAATTTCTACTTAATGTCTATTCCATAAATACAATTTAAGAACTATATTCTGTGAATCTACTCTAACATCCAAATTAGTATAGATGATTCTCTACTTAGCACATGAATTGCCTATTTTATCAGAGCAAAGTAATGTTTTAACTTTTAGAATTTATCATGGTAAAATGAGTGATTCAATGCTAAGGGTTTGCTTAGTCTGTCCTTGGTCCTTCTGAGCTATAAGACATTCTCTCTGACAAATGAGCAAAGCTGGAGACATGAAAAGCAAGAAGTCTATCTTTGATCCACCTGCACATCCCCTTTATGAAAATATGCCTAAGTCCTAGAAAACCTGAAAGTCAGAAGGGGGTCTCTTAATGAAAGACCCTCACCTTCTTCTAGAACTTTAAACCTTTTAGAAGGAAAGGAGGACTTAGACCAGAGCTATCAGGTGGACAGAGAGATGTAGGACGTTGTGCGCTGTTTAAGCACAATACTATCTCAAGCCATATTTTTAGAGGAGGAGAGAAATTCTTAAGAATCTAGGAACAAATCACCAGTAAGAAGCAGATATTAATTTATCAGATGCATTTAAAAATAGTCAGCAGATGAATTATTTGGAAAGATACTCATGTTCAAAAAACAAAGTTGAAGATGAGTAAAAATTATTAAAATCATCAAAGGACCATTAAGAACCCAATCGGTATACTTCCAATGGGACTGCATCCTTTCCTCTTCTTTGCTCATCTAAATAATACCCACTAGTCCAGTTCTAGTTCAAGTTTTACCTCTTCCATCTGAACCCCTTCAACATTCATCTGAGGCGATGCAAAGATTGTTAGTTTCAGATTCAACAAGCCTGGGTTATTATCCCAACACCCTTATTTCACTTTAAAGTTAGACTTTCAGAGTCTGTACATATTCTGGTACAGTATCAGTGTTCCTTTTATCTAATTTAGTGAGTGGACTTGATGTTCTTAGAACCCTTCTCCACCTGTAAATAAGACGACAGGTTTGTGTCTTTGGGCAACATACCTCTCTGAGTGTCAGTTTCCTTACCTGTTAAATAGGAATAATTATATATACCTCAAAGGTGCTTTGCTTATATTAAAATAGGATAGCTCATGAAAAGTGCCTGGCATATAGTAACTGCTCAATTAAAACCTACTAATTTGATCAAAATGATTGGTTTCTTGATCTTTTGATTAGAAAACCTTGTCCCTCCTAGAAAGGAGCTATAAAACTTTCCATCCTGATGACTACATTTTTTCCCAGATTTCTAAATCTCTCACAGATTTAATAGTCAAAATATTTTCTGACAACTCCTTATCTGCCTGTCTCTGAGATTCCCCCATACAATACTATGATGGAATAAAATCAACACAAACCACCTCTGACCTGTGCCCAGACATCAATTCCTCCATAGACTAAGAAGGCATTTAGATTGCTACAGGTGTTGAACTGCTCTTTTCCTAAGTGGTTGCCCAATGGCTGGTGGAGCCTATCCTTCTGCCTTGACAAAAGAGTAAGAGCCCAGATGTAACAGTGGCTCTAATTTTTTATCTCTTTATTTTGAAATAGCTTTAGACATACAGAAGGGTTGCAAAAATAGTAGAGAATTCCAATATGCCCTTCACCCAGCTTCCTCTAATGTTAACATCTTGCATAATCATAGTAAAATGATCAAAACTAAGAAATTAACATCAGTACCATACTATTAACTAAACCACAAACTATTGAGATCTCACCAGCTTTTCACTAACGTCCTCTCTCTACTCCAGGATCTAACTCGGGAACCACTTTGCATTTAGTTGTCATGCCTCATTAACCTTCTCCATTCTGTAACTGTAACTGCTCTTCAATTTTCACAACCTTGACGCTCCTGAGGAGTACTAGTACTGCTCAGGTGTTCCCAGCATACCCCTCAATTTTGGTTTGGCCGATGGCTTCTCATGATTCGATTGAGGTTCCATGTGTTTGGGAAGAACACCACAGAGGGGACCGGCATCTTCTGATGAAGCACACGATGCCAAGATGAGTCGTTACTGGTGAAATTCAATTCGATCACTTTGTTAAGATGGAGTGTGCTCAGATTTTCTACTATGATGAAAATGTATTTCTAATTAATAAATATTTTCCCTTTGTCCTGAATAATTATTATGCAAACATCTTGTTTGCCCACTGATTTTAGCAACCATCAGTGGATCCTGCCTGCAGCAATTGTTAGAACAATGATGTTCTAAGGGTGGTTTTCTATGTCCCTCATTCTTTCTACATCTATTAATTGGAGTTGTTTTGTAAGGAACAATTGTCCCTTTATTTTGTACTCAATCATCAGCATGCACTTATAAATATTTATCTTATCCTTTGAGTTACAATCGACTGCTGTTGTTATTTATTTTGCTACTCGAATTGTCCCAGTTATGTCCATTGCAGGCCCTTTGGGGTTGGCTTTTGTGTCCTTTTAACATATCCTCATCTTTTTATTATTTATTTTATGTTACATTGTTTTTAGCGCTTACTTTCTGGCACCACTGATGCTCCAGGCTCAACTACTTCTCCTAGACAGGGACCCCGATTTTTCTCTAATTACTTAATGTAACTTAACATTCTTAGATTAGTGGCCCCTCACCTACGAGAATTACTGCATTTGAGAAACCACTCACCCCATCCAAATCTAGTTGTTCCCTCCAATTTAACCATATAGCACTTTGTATCTATTTCTATTAGAAAATATCTCAAAATAGGTATCAAAAGAGTTTATTTACATTTCTATCTCTCCATCTAGATGCCTCAAGGTCTGGAACTTTCACTTTATACTTTTATTCAAAAGATATTTCTGGAGCACTTGCTATCGAATGGAGACACAATGGGGAATGAGATAGACCCAGTATCAGCCCAACTTCCTGATCCAAGACCTGAAACATTAAGCAGCAGGACACCCTTTGGGTAAATACTGGAAGAACTACCAGTGGACATGACTGCAGTGGAGATCGCCTACAATTACTCTGCCCGTATTTTGGCAAAAAGGAAATCACTCCAGTGTATGACTCATGACTCAGGTCCTCATTAACCATATTCTGAAAATTCATGGAAAACTACTATTGTCATCTCTTTTCCCATTACCATCTCTCAGGGATTTATTATCCATTGAGAGAACTGTTTGCCTAGCAAATAAGTGCTGAGTATATGCAGACTATAATTCAAGTGGTGACTCCCGAGAGACAGTATTATTTTATGAGCCCTTTCCCTAAGGTACCCTGACTTTCATTATTCAAGAAAATCAGAAAATGTCCTGCTAAGAGCAATAATGGACTATATCTGTTCGTGTTTCTGTATAATCACTACGCTGGGTCCATACAAAGCATAGTGTTTATATATTTCAAACAAGACAGATTCAAAATTAAGTACATAACTGGGAAATTTAACTTCCCTTCAAAAGTACAACAAAAGTTCTCTACCTCAGAAGAGAAATTTGCTGCAGAAGTTATACATGAAACAAATAATCAAACAACCTTATGGATTTTTTTCTGTCAAACCAAGTTACAGAGGATCATCACACCAAAGAATAGAGGAAGTTATTTTTTATGTAGAGAAATACGTAAACTTTAAATGCAGCAGACTTCAAAACTCCTACCATTTTAGTCTTTATCACAAGAAACAAAATTAAATCTGACTTATAATGTCATCACTAAATACTTCCAGGGTTCTTATCTTTTTAAATCAGTTTTAAATTACATGCCGTGCACCTAAGACTAGTAACAGAGAATAGCCTGCCAATTTAAGAAATAAAATCCTAATTATACTTCAGTTCTAGTTAGCGTGTGTAAGGACAATGCCATGCCACCTTTGTGAAGTGATTACTTCCCTTCAAGGAAATAATATGTATTAACTCCATGAAGTTTCTCTATCAGTGACAAAGATTTGTTTAAGGTAAAACTTCATTTGGACAAACAAGCTATTATCCAACACAGCAGAAAGGCCAAGGTGGGAGGAACACTTGAGCTCAGGAGTTTGAGACCAGCCTGAGCAAGAGCGAGACCCTGTCTCCACTAAAAGTAGAAAAGTTAACCGGGCGTTATGGCATGTACCTGTAGTCCCAGCTACTCAGGAGGCTGAATCAGGAGGATTGTTTGAGCCCAAGAGTTTGAAGTTGCAGTGAGCTATGATGATGCCACTGCACTCTACTTGAGCAACAGAGTGAGACTCTGTCTCAAAAAAAAAAAAAAAAAAAATGCAACTAAGACCAATTGTATCAAAAAATCTACTTATGTGCTTGCTAAAAATGCATAATCCTAGGCCTTACCCCATACCCAAATGAATTTATACTTTTAGAAAGGTAATCCTATTGCATACCAAAATTTGAGAACCACTGAAATATAAACAAAAGTCTAATGACTCTCATTTTTATCCAAAATGTGTGAGTGTGTGGGTATAGAGACAAGAAATGATGTTGACAAATCATTCAAAACACCAGAGAAATTATTATTCATTTACATAATGTAGTAACAGCTGCTCTGGACATGATGGAATCACTGGTATTACACTTATTCTCCTGATATAAACAACTATGACACCGGACAAAATATATAAGACAACTGTCCGCATGCATTAGACAACGAGAAGCATAGGACCAAGTCCTTTGAGAGAAAAGAAATTCCAGTTAAACCCATATTCACCTTGGATTTCTATCTGGAAGCACTTTCTAGAACAAACAACAACCACAAAAAAATCACCTTTATGAGGTAGAGATCAAGAAGAGAGCCGCTGTCTCACTTAATTAAAAAAGCAGACATCAGAGTTCATTCCTGCTGAGGTGACTAGATATTTTGGGACAAGGTATTGGAATTTAAAAAACTTTGTAAAATAGGGACCTCAGAACAATGTGTGGAGGTTTCCCTCAGGTCCTTGGCTAAAAGCTGGGCTGTGCATGTGCAGAATGAAATTCCACAATGCCTAGCAGAGGGAGGCGCTTGAGGGAGTGAGGGCAGAATAGAGATACCAAAGGTTGAAAAGTGCTTGGATATGTTGGCTGAGCCAACATGGAGAGACTTCTCTGAGTATCTAGAACATTCATCTGGGACCCCAAAAAGGTCATTCCTTAAGAATAAAGACCGTATGCTAGAATAAGGGTTATGCCCTAGGACTAAGGACAAAACAAAAATAAACTCACCCTAACAAATCCTAAAGCCACGCCTGACAGAATCAAGAAGTTCCTCCAATAACTTAATAGCCTGACAGAACAATATTCAACATCCTTTAAAAGAAGACAACATAATCCAGACTCCTTTCAATATATTATCTACAATGTGCACTACACAATAAAACTACAAGACATGTAAAGTGACTTATAATCAAGAGAAATAGAAATCAAAAGAAAAAGACCCAAAGTAAACCAAGATATTTGAATTAGCAAACAAGAAGTTTAAAGCAACTATTAGTAATATGTTCAAGAATTTAAAGAAAAATATAAGTGCAATGAGTTAACAGATAATCTAAACAAATGGAAACTATTTTTTAAAGTACCAAATAGAAATCCACAAATTGAAAATTATAATATTTGAAATAAAAAATTCACCAAATGAGCTTAAAGCAGAGTAGACCATGCAGAATGAAGGGTAAATAAACTTGAAAGCAAATCAATACAAAGTATCTATACTAACAGAGAGGAAACAAAGATTTTCTTAAATTAACAGAGCCTCAATTACATTTGGAAAAAGATGAAGTGGTCTAACATACCTGTGATTAGAATTTCTGAAGGAAAGGAGAAAGAAAATGGGGTAGGAAAGTTATTTGAAGAAATTATGATTAGAAATATCATAAATCTGATAAAATAAATCAACCTATAGATCCAAAAAGTTTGGCAAACTTCAAGAAAAATAAATATGAAGAAAAATCAATGTGAACACACCATAACCAAGTTGTTGAAAACCAAAAATAAAGAGAAAATCTTCAAAGCAGTCAGAGAAAAATGGTACACTATATATAGAGGAACAATGACAATAAAGACAGTAACCTTTCATTAAACACAATGGAAGGTAAAAGAAAACAGAATGACTTCTTTGAAGTGTTAAAAAATGTCAAATAAAAATTTTATGTAAAAAAAAAAATTTTATGTAAAATATCCTTCCAAAAGAGGGTTATTAGAGACATTTTCAGCTAAACAAAAGCTGAAAAAAGTTGTTGCCAATACATCTACACTACTAGAAATTCTAAAGTCAAGTCTTCAAACTAAAGAAAAATAATACAAATGGAAACTCAAATCTACCGAACAGTGTCAGACATGGCAAATATGTGGGTAAATTAAAAAAACACGTTTCCTTCTCTTAATGTTTTGTAAAGCAAAAATAATAACATTGTATTGTATGAAATTTATAACATACATAGAAGTAAAATCTATGAAACAATAGGAAAATATAGATTTAAACAGGATATACTCTTAAGGGTTCTTACATTTTTACAAATTGTGCTAAAATATGGATAACATAAAATGTACCATTTTATCTATTTTTTTTCCATTTTATCTATTTTAAAGGTGTAATTCTGTGGCATTTGGTACATTCACATTGTTGTGCAACTATCACCATCATCCATCTCTAGAACTTGCTCATTTTCCTCAACTGAAACTCTGTACTCATTAAACACTAACTGCTCATTACCTTTTTCCCCTAAGTCCTGGAAACTACTATATAACTTTCTATTTCTATGAATTTTGCTACCCTAGATATCTTATATAACTGAAATCAGTACAGTATTTGTCAGTTTGTGACTGGCTTATTTTCACTTAGCATAATGTCCTTAAGGTTTATCCATGTTATAGTGTGTGATAAAATATCCTTCCTTTCTAAAGCTGAATAACATTCCATTTCATACATTTGCCACATTCTGTTTATCTACTCATCTGTCAATGGACACTTGAGCTGCTTTGACTTTTTGCCTATTGTGAATAATGCTGCTATGAACATAAGTGCACAAGTATCTCTTCAAGTCCCTGCTTTTCTTTCTTTTGGATATATACCCAGAGGTGAAGAGAAATGTTTCTTAATGATAAAAAGTATATTAATGTACTTAATATGTTGGAAATTTTAATAATACTCACTTAGTAACTGACAGAACAGGTGAACAAAAATTCAGTAAGATGTAGAATATTTGAATAAAATTATCGAACAACTTGACCAAATTGATACCTAACCCAACAAATGTAAAATGAACATTATTTTCAAATGCACATGGGATGTTCACCAAAAATAGACTATATTACTAATGCATACTATAAAATGTTTCAGCAGAGACATTTTAGAGACATCTCAGCAATCTTAAGATTGAAATCATATAGAGTATATTCCCTGAACACAACAGAAATAAAATTAGAAACCAATAACAAAAAAGATATCAAAAAAATAAAATATTTGGAAATTAAGCAACACACTTCTACATAAGCCTTAAGTCAAAGAAGAAACCACATGGAAAAATTTTAAATATTGTGAACTAAATAAATATGAGCACACAATATAACAAAATTTGTGGGATACAGCTAAAGCAATTTTTAGAGATGGAAACATATAGGTTGAAATTCTTGTATTAAAAAGAAGATAGCTTTAAAATGAATGACCTATGGTCCTACCATAAGCAGCAAAAAAAAAAAAAAATTTAAAAAGCAAAGTAAAGCAAGCAGAAAGACTAATAGAGATAGGAATAGAAATCAATAAAACAGAAAATAGGCAAACTATAGAGAAAAAACAGCAAAGCCAAATATTGCTTCTTAAAAAGAATAGTAAAATTGAGAGGGGGCCAAGATGAGAGACTAGAAGCAGCCATTGTTCTCATAGACAGGACTGAAGGTGGTGAATGGATATCCACCTTCAGATCAATCCATCTAAAGGAGAACATTGTGAATCAAAAGAGAGACAGGAGACACCCAGAGTGAAGGAGAAGGAAGAGAGATGACCTTCTCTATGGTTTGGAAGTACACAGGGAAGATGAGCATGCATATGGAGAAGGTGCAGAGCAGAGAATCCCAGGGCTCCAAACTCTCCCCACAATCAGTGCTATCTGAGCTGTTGGAGGGTCCCTCCACTGCAGAAGGCCAGGACTGACACAGGGAGCTATCTGGAGACTGTGCAGCAGCATTACTCTGGAGAGAGGGCACAGCAGTGACCCACTGTCTCAAAAACCCTGAGTATGGCAGCTGGCACCATTTTAAAATTCTGGACCCAGAGTACTGCCTCTACCAAAGGGTCAGATATGTTGCTGTCACCTCTCCAGTGCCCCTGCCATTCCAAGTGCGGGGAGAGAGCATGGCAGCTGGGCACTCTCATGAGTCCCATGGGCAGGAGTTGTGCCCCTACTGCCACTGGGAGACCCAGGTGGGTCAACAATTGCTATTGTCTGTCAACATGGGTGGGGCTGAGCTCAAGCCAGCTCCTGGCTCACAAAAGCCATCATCCAAGGATCTGAATGGGGCAGCTCTCAAGCCAGGGTGGGCCATCAATAGTCACTGTCCATAGGCATGGGCAGGGCTACACTCAAACCACATAGGGCAACAAACACTGCAACCCATGGACCTGAGTGAGGTAGCTACCAAGCCAGCATGGGCAGACAGTCACCACCACCCACAGGCATGGACAGAGCTGTGCTCAAGTCAGCACAAGCTGACAAATGCTACTGCCTATAGATCTGAGTGGAGGAGCTCTCAAGCCAGCTCAGGCTGATAACCACCACTGCTGATAGAACTTGATGGTGCATTCACTCTCTCTGCAATGCGGGGACTGCCAGTGACAACCAGAGGGGAATAGGAAGACAGGTGACGTAGGCGAGCAGCAATGTTAAATGCTCACAGTACATCCACTCATCTCATGCCAGGTCAATCCTCCAGAGCAGGAAACTAATATGCCATCCAGGGACCACTCCTACTTTGCACTAAGTAGGAGAATTTCCAGCAGAGAGCAGGTGCACTGAAAGCTTATCTGGCATGAGCTGAGAGAAGATATTCCAGATGAGAAGGAACCAGAATAAGAACTCTGGCAACATGAAAAAACAAGCTGCTTTGACACCCCAAACTATCACAATAGGTCTCCAGCAATGGACTCCAGCATAAAGGAAATTGGAAATTGTTGAAATGTCAGAAATGGAATTAGAATATGAATGACAAATAAGATGAATAGGATTGAAGAGAAAGCTGAAAACCAACTCAAAGAAGCCAAAAAAGTGTTTTAGGACATGAATAAAAAAATAAAAATCTCACTAAAGAGATTGACAACCTAAGTCCTTGCTGTCTGTGCCTGAAAGAAAGTACAAAAAATAAAAAGATAATTATAAAAGATAAAATTTTAAAAATTAAAAAAAGAGATAAACAGCATAAGAAAAGACATAACAGAACTTAAAGAAATGAAAGAATCATTTAGGGAATTTCAAAATACAGCAGAAAGCTTCAAAACAGGCTAGACTAAGCAAAAGAAAGAATTTCATAGCTTGAAGACAAAACTCTCAAACTAATCCAGTCAATCAAAGATTGAGAAAAGAATAAAGAAGAATGAACAATCACTCAGAGAAATATGGGACTATATAAAGCAGGCCAATATAAGAATTATAGCTATCCCTGAGGGAAAAGAAGAACAAAAGCATGGAAAACCTACTCAAGGGAATTATTCAGGAAAACTTCCCTGGTATAGCCAGAGATTCAGATATACAGATAAAAGATTATCAATGAATATCAGGAAGATTCATAGCAAATAGGACATCTCCAAGAACATAGTAATCAATCTAGCAAAATTCAAAATGAAGTAGAAAATTTTACAAGGTGCAAGATGAAAGCAACAAATAACCTGCAAAGGAAAATCGATCAGGCTAACAGCTGACTTCTGAGCACAGACTTTATATGCCAAAAGGGATTGGGGCCCCATTTTAGTCTTCTTAAACAGAACTACAAGCCAAGAATTTTGTATCCTGCTAAATTAAGTTTCATAAATATGGAGAAATAAAGACTTTTCCAGACAAACACGTACTAAAAGAACTCGTCACTACTAGATATGCCCTACAGGAAATACTCAAAACTGCATTATACATGCAAGAACACAGTAGCTACCCACCAGTGTAAAAATAACCTGAAAGTTAAGGCTCACAGCTCTTATGAAACAAAAGATGGAGAAAAACAACAAGGTGTCATTTAACATGATTAGAAGAACAGTACCCCACATGTCAATACTAACACTGAATGTGAACAGTCTGAAGCCCCACTTAAAAGACAGATTGTCTGAAAAGATGAAAAAATACACCCCAAGGATATGCTATCTCCAAGAAACACAGATAACTCACAAGGACTCATACAGACTCAGGTAAAGAGATAGAAAAAAATATTCCGTGCAAATGGAAACCAAAAGCAAGCAGATACAGCCATTCTCATACCGGATAAATAGATATTAAATCAACAATGGTAAAAAAGACAAGTGTGGTCATTATATAATTTGACAAGAAGACACAACAATCCTAAATATATATGCACCTAACACAGGAGTTCCCAGAATCATAAAGCAAATTCTCCTAGATCTAAGCAAAGAAATAAACAGTAGCATCATAATTGCCAGAGACTTCAACACCCCACTGACAGAACTGGACATATCATCAAAGCAGAAAATCAAGAAAGAAACATTGCACTTAAATGGAACTCTACAACAAATGAACCTAACAGTCATTTACAGAGCATTCTACTCAAAAGCTATTGAATATACATGGTTCGCATTAGCACATGGGTTATTTTCCAAGATTGATCATATATTAGGCCGCAAAACAAGTCTCAGCAAATTCATAAAAATCAAAATCATACCATTTATCTTCTCAGACCATAGTGGAATAAAACTAGAAATCAATTCCGTGAGAAAATCCCAACTATACAAAGTCTTGGGAATTAAACAACTTGCTACTGAATGATTCCTAGGTCAATGATGAAATTAAATGGAAATCAAAAGATTGCTCAAACTGAATGACAGGAGATACAAGCCTTCAGAAGCTAGGTATACAGTAAAAGCAGTCCTAAGGGAAATGGTCATAGCCTTAAATGCCTACATCAAAAAGATGGAAAGATCACAAATTAACAACCTAATGTCACATCTCAAGGAACTAGAAAAAGAAGAGCAAACCAAATCCAAAGCCACCAGAAGAAAAAAATAACAATATTGCTATTGTTATTTATTGATTTACATATGTTAAACCATCCTTGCATCCCTGGGATGAAACCCACTCAATCACGGTGAATTATCTTTTTGATGTGCTGTTGAATTTGGTTTGCTAGTACTGATCATAAAGGATAACACTATTAAATTGGGCTTTATTCAAATTAAAAACTTCTGTTCATCAGAAGATTCCATTAAGAGCATGAAAAGGCAAGCCCCAGATGGAAGAATATATTTGCAACACATATCACTGGCAAAATGTCCATATCTAAAATACAAAAAGAACTCCTACAAATCAATAAGGGAAAAAAGATGGCACAATTTTTTTAAATGAATAAAAGAATTGTACGGTCACTTCACAAAAGATGAAAAGCCAGTAATAATCCTATGAAAATCACTCACCATCATTATTTAGCAGGAAAATGCAAATTAAAACCATGGTGGTAAACATCTGTTGTTTGCAGTTTTAACATCTATTCCTTGTTCGTCTGGGATATCAAATTTCCTTTATAATCAAATTTACTTTATGAAACCACCTCTTCATTCTCAGCTGTGTAGCTTGGGTGGGATTCAACTTAACTTTGACTCTAGGGATGGAATTTGATTGACCCAAGTTGATTAACGTATCTCATTTCCCAGGCCACACAATATTGTGCTTACTTTTTGTTGCTTGAATGAACTCAATCAGAGCCAGTGAAACATAAAAACATGCTGCTGCAACTTCTAGTAAAGGAAAATTTCTTCTCTCTTCAATTAGAACTACCAGAAGAGACTTTTTCTTTTTTCCCTATATGATAGAAAGTGACAACCTGTGATCTAGAACTATTACAATTAAAAGAGAAAAGCCTGGAACTTCAAGAGGATAAAAGGGCTGGTGATGAAGAAGGAAGATAGAATGGGAGAGACAAAGAAAATTTTTCCTTGGTGATACTATTAAGAAAGTGAATCAAATTTAGGTGAATTCATGTACTTACCATAAAATTGGTATTAACTGATCAACACTTAAGTGCACATATGTTGGTAACATTCACCAGGTGTCAGGCAGGTGGCAGGGGGGACGAGGGGATGGATATATTCACACCTAATGTGTGCAGTGTGCACCGTCTGGGTGATGGACACACTTGAAGCTCTGACTCAGGTGGGGCAAAGGCAATATATGTAACCTAAACATTTGTACCCTCATAATATGCTGCAATAAACAAATAAACAAAAAAAAAGAAAAGAACAAAATGTAGGTGAACTAAACTATTCCTATGCCTGATCTTTTTAGATATGTCAGCTAATACATTTTCTT